>VWZZ01005871.1:0-26055 GCA_013399095.1 Psophia crepitans | reverse complement strand
CTGAGCATAGTTTGCAGGAGGATCTGCTCCATGATCTTGCCCAGTACGAAGGTGAGACTGACCGGCCTGTAGTTCCCCAAGCCTCTCTTTTTTTCTTTTTTGAAAATGGGGGTTATGTTTCCCCTTTTCCAGACAGTGGGAACTTCACCGGACTGACGCAACTTCTCAGATATCATGGTCAGCGGCTTAGCAACTTCACCCACCAGTTCCCTCAGCACCTACAGATGCAGCTCACGTGGTCCCATGGACGTGTGCACCTTCACGTTTCTTAGATGGTCTCGAACCTGATCCTCTCCTACAATGAGCGGTTCTTCAATCTCCCGGTCCCTGCCTTTGCCTTCTGCCACTTGGGCAATGTTGCTAGAGCCCTTGCCAGTGAAGACTGAGGCAAAAAAGTCATTGAGCACCTCAGCCTTCTCCACATCCCAGGTAACAAGGTCTCTCATTACCTTTTGGAGAGGGCCCACATTTTTCTTAGACTTCCTTTTATCACCTATAGAAGCTTTTCTCATTGTCCTTGACATCCCTGGCGAGATTTAATGCTATCGGGGCTTTGGCTTTCCTAACCTGATCCCTGGCTGCTTGAACAGTTTGTCCGTATTCCTCCCAGGCTGCTTGCCCTTCCTTCCACCCTCTTTTTGTGTTTAAGTTTGTCCAGGAGCTCCTTGTTCATCCATGCAGGCCTCCAGGTGTTTTTGCCTGACTTCCTCTTTGTTGGGATGCATCGCACCTGAGCTTGGAGGAGGTGACCTTTGAATACTAACCAGCCTTCATAATTTTTACATGTAAAAGACTATGTGTTGTGTAAATACTTGTTGGATGCTAAAAGCACTATGAACCTGCAGTTCTAACTATCATCTGGTTAATAAAAGTTGTGAGGAAATTTTACTTTCAGTAACATACACAGCCATTGATCATCAGCGAAGGCTCTTTTGTGTTACTACAGAGTTCAGCAGTAGTGTGAGAAAATCATGGATCCTTTGATTATTATCTAAAGGTTTCCTGTATGTTAGTGTTATATGTTTAACTTCTTCCCTTCAGTTTTGCTGCTGATGTAGTGACTGCTTGAGCTGTGTACAAAACAAAACTCAAGTTATAAGGTGATCTTAAAACGCTATGTTAGGGTGGCAAGGAAAAAGTGCCAACTGCTTTTGTGTTCTAGAGCACAGGTGGAGCATAAAACCTCATCACATACTCTTTGATCTACTCAAATTATAACCTCCTTAAAGTGGGAGGAAAGAGATGGGTCTTAATGAGCCTATTTGATCTGTTTAAGCATTTATGTGATAAGTCCGTAGTGGTTTGGTTGTAGTTATGGGGTGGCTTAATTATAGGTTAATCCAGCAATGCTACCTGTATTTAAAGAGTTGCACAATGCTTTCTTGTTTGCCCAAGACTACTTTCGGTCACTCATAATCATTTCAACAGGTGAAGACAGTTTGCATTGAAAATGTAAGTTGTTGGGGATCAGGTGGAGGCTGATTTTTTTTTCCGACAGCATATTTAGCTTGAAAACATAATGCTTTCTGAGAAAGTAGGGGGGAAGCACACACAACCTATGTGTTAAAAAGTTCCAGTGTCCCTAGGTTTTTTAATAAAAGCTTGACCATTTCCCAGGGATTACTCCGCTGTTAGGTCTATGTGTGTTGGTACTCTTGGGAAAAACATGGTCATGCCTGTCACACTTGATCAAATCATGAGTCTGATTTGCACTTTGCAGGTTACTCCTTAGTGTCTGTTGGCTTATATGTAAGGAATTACCTTTGTGGAGTCTGTTTCATCTAAGAATCTTTGAGGTTGACCAAGGCTTTCTGTTCTGTTGCCCCTGTAACCATAGGCCTTGTAACTGAAATTAGATACACAGGCAAGATTCATTTGACCAAATAGAGGGCTTTATCTTCAGATTAAATTAAATATGATCCAAATCTCTGCTAACTATAAATTCACTGCAGGATGATTACCTGATTTGTAGATGTCTACATTTTTAGATGCTTATGTTATCTGCTTTTTCCTCACATACCCTGTAATGCCTCTCCTGGCATGCAGACAGCCCACTCAGATGCATATGATGCAGGAGCTGAACTGGAAGAAAAGAGGATAAATTGCAACAAAGATCTTTGACATATTGAAAACAAAAATAGACCTTTTGGGAGGTAAGAGATTACACCAGAATTTACACAGAGACACGTCCTGGGGCCAGGGTTGAGAACAAAGAAAGCAAAGGGGAAGAGAGAACCAGGCTAAAAGAGGGATCTGGAGGCTAGAGCAAAAGAGGGCAAGTCCTAAAGTAGTGTGAGGAAGCTAGGCTCAGGGAACAGAACAAATTGCTTTGGGAGTGGCTTTAGCATAAATAATGTTGGTTCTCCAGGCTCCTTCAAACCGTACAAAGCTAAGGGTTGTAGATTTCTCCAAGGTATTTGCTAATGGAAAGCATTGCATGCAGAGTTTCCAATGTGCTCCAACTGAAATAAGACTCTGGATGTTTGAAAACCGTGCAAAAACATGTACCACTTCTGTAGATTTCCTTGCTTAGATTTGTTGATCATGAGTATTACCTGGGCAACTTTAAATCTAGCATATCTGATTTTTATACATCTTTTTTTTTTTAGTGTCACAGATTTATATGAAGACATTACAGAGGTTTGAAGGAACATTCATATTGTTCCAGCTGAAGTGGATATACACTGAAGAATAATAATCAATGAATATTTGGGTGGAAATCAACAGTACTTCATGGGAAAACACACACTTTCATCTAAGAAAGATAAATCTACTAATACTGTAAGGCCAAAATAAAAACCACGGCAAACAATGATAGATTTCATGGTAGTCTATTTTCAGTATAAGTAACTCTATTAAGTCAGTACTCTTCTCATCTCAGGTACATTTCTGTTCTACTAACACAGTTCTTCTAATGTAGAAAGTTTACCTTAGATGCATTCAGAAGGCAGAGTGGGATTAAAAGAGCTAAAACAGCACCTTTCGTAATAGCCTTCTGATAAAAGAATCCTTTGCCCCCTTACTCCCCGCCCACCCCCCCTCCCCCCCCCACCCCAGGAAAATACCTAAAACCGGGAATAAAGCAAGATCAGTGGGAGACTTCAAATCCCACTTTCATCATGATACTTAAGTATAGCCTCAGCTTGAGGTTGACTGAGGTTGAGGTGACTCAACTCAGTTACAGGCCTTTTTTTTTTCCCCCTCCCACCAGTTTCTTCCCAGCTCAGTTGCTCCAGCACTCAGCACTGTGGATGTAAGAACCCTCCATCTCATGGATATGGCCAGCACAGAAATGCTGAGCGCAGCCTTCTGACACCTGCTGCTCCATGAGGCAACATGGAGTGCCAGGGCACACAGATCCGCTTCACGTTGCCTGTGTGCCCACAATCCTCCTCCCCTTACAGGTCCCAGAGCATCAGATAATGCAGAGCTGGAAGGAGCGGTATCCTTTGTATGAGCTATAGCTGAAACACATCTGTTGCCTGAATATTGACAGCAGGTGAATATTGACGGCAAGCTCACTGCCCTCAAAGCTGAGGAGGAACCAGGTGTGCTGTCAAGAGAAGCATCTGGGCAGACTGACCTTGAGCCGTGCAGAAGCACCAGGAGGAAGCAGCAAGTGACAGCAGTGGGTGACTCCCTGCTGCAAAGGATGGACACACCCATCTGCCAACCTGACCTGTTCTCTAGAGAAGCTTGCTGCTTGCCAACTGAGAGCTTATGGGTAAGGACTAAAGAGCAGATGGATATGGGTGACAAGACAGTGAGCATCTGCTATGGGCTTCCTGACCAGGAAGAACAAGTGGATGAGGCCTTCTGCAAACAGCTAGAAGCTGCCTCCTGTTCACAGAATCACAGATTGGTAGGGGTTGGAAGGGACCTCTAGAGATCACAGAGTCCAACCCCCCTGCCAAAGCAGGTGCCCTACACTAGGCTGCACAGGTAGGCATCCAGATGGGTCTTGAATATCTCCAAAGAAGGAGACTCCACAACCTCTCTGGGCAGCCTGTTCCAGGGCTTCATCATCCTCACCATGAAGAAGTTCTTTCTCATGTTTGAGTTGAACTTCCTGAGTTCCAGTTTTCAGCCATTGCCCCTTGTTCTCTCACTACCCACCACCAAAACCAGTTTGGCCTCATCCAATTGCCTCCCACAGTTTAAATAAACACTGATCAGATCCCCTCTCAGGTTTCTCTTCTCCAGGCTGAAGAGACCCAAGTCTCTTAGCCTCTCCTCGTAGGGAAGATGCTCCAGGCCTTTTATCATCTTTGTTGCCCTCCACTGGACTCTCTCCAGGGTGTTCACACATCCTGGTCCTCATAGGGCACTTTCACCACCCTGATATCTGTTGAAGAGGCAACACAGAAGGGTATAAGCAACCCAGGAGGTTCCTGGAGAGCTTCAGTGACAACTTCCTGACACAAGTGATAGAGGAGCAAGGGAGATGCTCTGCTGGACCTCATACTCATCAATAAGGAGGGGCTTATCAGGGGTGTGAAAGTCAATGCCAGCCTTTGCTGCAGTGAGCATGAAACAGTAGAGCTCAGGATCCTGAGTGGACAGAGCAGTGCAAAAAACAAGATCACAGTGCTGGACTTCAAGAGAGCACTCTTTGGCCTCTTCAAGTATCTGCTTGATGGAGCCCCATAGGATAAGGACCTGAAGGGAAGAAGGTCCTAGAAAGCTGGATAATTTCCAAAGATCACCTTCCTCAAGCTTAAGAGTGCTACAGCCCAGTGAATATGAAGTCAGGCGAAAATGCAAGGAGGCCTGCATGGATGAAAAATGAACTCCTGGGGAAAAAAATCAAACACAAGAAGCATACAGAAGGTAGAAGCAAGGACAGTTGGCGGTTGGACTAGATGGTCCTGGAGGTCTCTTCCAACCTTTATGATACTATGATTCTATGACAGCGAATGTGGAAGGAATGCAGAAACAATGTTTGAGCATCCAGGGATGCAGTTAGGAAAGCTAAAGCCCAAATGGAAAGGAATCTGGCCTGGAATGTCAAAGACAACAAGAAGAGTTTCTTTAAGTACATAGGTGACAAAAAGAAAACTACGAAAAATGTGGACCCATTGCTCAACGAGATGGGGGACCTGGTTACACAGGACATGGAAAAGGATGCAGTACGGAATACACATTTGCTTCAGATTTTACTAGCAAGACCAGCCTTCAGAAATCCCAGGTCCTAGAGATCAGAGGTAAAGGTTGGATCAAGGAAGATGTACCCTTGGTAGAAAAGGATCAGATCAGGGAATACTTAAGCAAACTGGACATACATAGAAGTCCATGGGCCCTGATAGGATGCACCCATGAGTGCTGAGGGAGCTGGCAGATGTTGTTGCAACGGCATGCTCAACAATCCTTGATCGATCATGGTGACTGGGAGAAATACCCAAGGACTAGAGGAACATTAATGTCACTCCTATCTTCAAGAAGGGCAAGAAGGAGAACCCAGGGAACTACAGACTGATCAGCCTCATATCAGTCCCTAGGAAGGTGATGGAGCAGCTAATCCTGGAATCCATTCTTCAGGTACATGAACAACAAGAAAATCATCAGGAGTAGCCACCATGGCTTCACCAAGGGGAAGTCATGCTTCACCAACTTGATAAACTTCTACAATGAAATAACTGGCCAGGTAGGTGAGGAGAGAGTAGTGGACATTGTCCACCAGGACTTCAAGTAAGGCCTTTGATACTGTCTCCCATATGATCTTCATAGACAAGCTGTTGATGTACAGGCTGGATAAGCGGTGAGGTGGACTGAAAACTAGCTGAACAGCCAGGCCCAGAGAGCGGTCATTTGCGGTGCGATGTCTGGTTGGAAGCCAGTAACTAGTGGTATACCCACTAGTATTGCATCCAGTCCTGTTTAGCGTCTTCATTAAGGGTCTGGATGACGAGGCAGAGAATACCCTCAGAAAGTTTGCTTATGACACAAAACTGGGATAAGTAGCTGATATGCCAGAGGGCCATGCTGCCATCCAGAGGGATCTTGACAGGCTGGAGAAATGGGCCAACAGGAACCTCATGAACTTCAGCAAGGGGAAATGCAAAGTCCTGTACCTGGGAAAGAACAACCCCATGCACCAATATAAGCTGGAGGCCACGCAGCTGGAAAGCAGCTTGGCAGAAAAGGAGGATGTAAGGTTGAACATGAGCAGGCAACGTGCCTTTGCCGCACAGGAGGTTAATGGCATCCTGGGCTGCATTAGGAGGAATGTTGCCAGCGAGTTGAAGGAGGTGACCCTTTCCCTCCAATCAGCACTGGTGAAGCCACACCTGGAGTATTGTGTCCACTTTTGGGCTCCTCAGTACAAGAGACATGGACACACTGCAGAGTCCAATGACAGGTGCAAAACTTGATGAAGGGACTGGAGCATCTCTCCTATGAGCAACAGCTGAGGCATGTGGGACTATTTAGTCTGGAGAAGTGAAGGTTTGGGGAAAGATATTAATAATGGATATAAATACTTAAAGGGAGGGTGACAACAGGACAGAGCCAGGTTCTTTACAATGGTGCCCCAAGTGACAGGACAAGAGGCAGTGTGTAGAAACTGAAACACAGGAGGCACACCATCTGAAAACCAGGTAACATTTTTACTGTGAAAGTGACGGAGCACAGGAACATGTTCCCCAGAGATGGCAGTCTCCATCCCTGGAGATAAAGTCATCTGGTCCTTGACAACCAGCTGCAGTGGTCCTGCTTGAGCAGGGAGGCTGGACCAGATGATCTCCAGAGGTCCCTTTCCACCTCAGCCATTCTGTGAATTTACCTCTTCCCTTTAAGCCAGATAACCAAAACTGATACTCCACTGGTCCCGTGATCATCATGTCATAGGTATGGTACTATCCCTACGACACTAATATCCTGCAGCCTTATGACTGCCAAACATGAAAGTTTGGGTTATCTGCTGCCATTGGTTTTCCTTAAGAGGTCTTGAAAAAAAGGCACATTGTCCTTTTTTTGCAATTTATCGGTGAGGTAAGAGAGTAATGTTTTGTAGTTTTAAGATCTTCAATTCATCAAGTGTTCTGCGATCATTTTAGAAGCACTACGGAAGCCCCACAGACAACTAGCCAGTTTGTGCTGTAACACTTCAGCTAGAACTTGCTCTTGCTGCAAGGACAAGTACTACTAGTGTTACAGCAGTATAACGCTGCAAAACCACTTCAATTAATTTTAAAATCCAATCCCCTTCAGAAATAGGTATGCTTATCTTCATACACTAGTTCATGTACAAGAAATGAACAGTTTTTGTAGAAGTTCCTTTTATTTTGCAAAATATTTATTACTCACTGTTGTACAAAATATATCTAAAACATGATGTTACGATAATGTTGACACAACTAGACAGCTTGCAAATTACCTAGCTGAACAGAACAAATCTTCACAATTTTTAAGGTGATTCAAGACAGTAACAATGAGTGAATTACATATTTTGAAGCATTTCATTCATAAGCTTTACACAAATGTTTTTGGTACTTAGTATTTGTAAACCTGAATGCTCTATACAAAGTTTTCATTCACACAATTAGAAGATACAATGAAAATAATGTTTTACAGTTCATTTTTTAAAGTGTCTAATTACCTTTCTACTCTCGTTTTTACAGCTGGTTCAGTTAAGAATTTTAAATTTTAAGAGACAAATAGAAGTGATTCCAAATTTGTGTTTTGTTTAAAAATGGACAAAAATTGCAAGTAACTAATTATCTGTTTGTTGAAATGTAGAAGAAAAAAAGTTAAAACATTTTTAAGGTAAATTAGGCTAGAAAACATTATTTTTATTTCAATAATTTATTATTTTAACTCCAGAGTGGAAAGTTGGCAACCATCTACTTACAATAGCCAACACCAATTCAGTTAAAGCTCATACAAATTTGGTTTATTCTTTTAGAGCACTATTACTATTGCATTCCAAGAGGAAATAAACCGTATTTCCAGATATTTCTTTATGCCACCCCCCAAGTAATTTTCAAAAGAGTGCATTCTGTTATTTATCCTAGGTCCTTCTGAACTATAGGACTTTTATATAATTTAAAAAAAAAAACCAACAAACAAAAACAAACCAAACATTAAAAGGAACAGGGTGGGGGAGACATTAACATTACCTTAGTATAGTGAATAACTAAAAGATGGAAGACACAAAAAGCAAGGAAATCACTAGAAGACAGATCTTCACCTGGCATAAAGTCAGCATAGCTCCACTGGCATCAGCAGAGTTATCCTGACTTACATCAGCCACATATCTGCCTATCCATGTACAGCAAAACTCACTTATTTTAGTGATGAAGAAGAGTAACGTTCAGAAGAGCAGTGTTAGCATGCATCTTATAAATAAAGTTTGTAACATCTTGGTTCTCATCTAGTATTTTGCTGCTGGTAACTTTCGCTCTTACCACTGGCAGTCTGTCTAGTTCAGGATGAATTCATTGTCACTTTCAAATGATAGACTAAAATACATTTAACATTCGTCTTTGAAGTTATTTAACCACAGCTCGTTCTTATCAGAAATATTCTGAAGCCCATTTACAGTGTGAAACAGAAGGTTTTAAAAGTACTATTTTATAACTTCGGTAAGTTTTTGTACTGTTATGGGTTTTCACTGACCATAATCTGTATGGAATGAACTGCAACCACTAGGTGTCAGCAGCAGCTGTGCACTGAAATTTAGAGCAGCACAACGCTTTGTTGTTATTAATAATTCCTTTTACAGATGATTAGCTACAGTAAATTTTAAAAAATATCTCCCTAAGGCATGTGTTTACAGAGAAAATCCTAAAAGCAGAATCATAGCAACAGTAGTAAGTAATTGCACAAGTTTCTCTTTCTCATAGGCAGGAAGACGTTCTTTTAAGGCACGAGAGAATCCCCAGAGTGCAGAGGACAGATTACTTAACCAGGAGTGCAAGTGTTAGAAACGTACAAAACCTTGGAAGCATAGGTTGAATTCCAGAAATAGCTTATGACAGCATTCAGGTCTCACTCCTGTCATCTGCCAAAAGTATTTCAGGGGGGGTTGTGTGTGTGTGTGTGTATATATCTATATATATATAGTGTATATGTATGCTTAGTGTAGTAAAATAACAAAAGGGATTCCAATGATTTCTGCCAGAGACTCTGTAAATGCTTTACCTTTACAACACCACATAATACACTCAAATCAGACAGTTTGCTCCAGTGTAATTTTCCATCTCAAATAAAGCTATCTTTAAAACATGTTATTAAGGCAGTGTATGCTCAACCCATTTGAGCTGTATCTTCTGTCAAGTTCTACTTATAGACAGAAACAGTTCATGAAGTCCGTAACACGGCAAGTAAAAGAGGCAGTGGTAGGTAACTACACTGGGCAAAACTCTTGGCAACGTTCGTTATTTCTGCAATGATACTCTGTTAAAACTCACAAGAAACTGAGGTACAAACTTATCTCAAGTAAACACGAGATTTGTCTTGCATTCATCTGAAGTACAATAGTTGTCCCTATTTCCTGATTTTTTCTTTTAAATCTTTTGTTTTCTTAAAAGAAAAATATATACTCGCATACAATGCTGATACTCTGTGTGGTGATGCCATAAATCCCTTGGGATAGCAAGTTTGATGGGTGGTAACCCATTAAGAGAAAAATATATTTTTGAATATTATTTTACATATATACAATATATATATATTTAATTTTCAATCAAAATAAAAGTTCTCTAATGTAATCACCAGTATTTTTTATGTGAAAAATTAAAAAGTGTTTTGTATCTCAGTTCATATAAGTTAAAAATTATCAAGGTATTTGATATCCACCAGTAATATTTTTGGTTTATTTCTACAGAACTAAAGAAAACAAAGAAACAGTGAGTTAAAAAGCTTTCCTTCTCCAAAGGCAAATATAATAAAATTTTGAGGCTGAATAATTAATTAAAAGGACAACACCATGTTTTGCATTTTAAGTAATCACAAAGAATAGGAAATGTAATCTAAGTAGAAACTAGCATTACTACATTAACATAGTCTAAAGAAAAGAAAAAAGTTGAATCCCTTATTTTTGATGGAATGTGTCTAGCAGAGATAAAAAAAAAATTGTTGTAAATTTAAAGTCAGACTTAGTTACACTCTCACCAGTCTATAATAATCCTGATAAACCTCTCCCCTTCTCAATTCTAAAATACCTAATATCACGAAAGTATGGCAGCTGCTTATTTACAGGTTTTTTCAGCACTGTGAAAGGCACATTTATCTTTTTACGCATGTTTCTGCTAATGTCCTAAACTTGGGTTCCAGCTGATCTAAGAAGTCAAGTGCCTCTTCTTCATGCTGATCACTGCAGCAGCCTACAGAGCCAGCCAAGGATCCTTTTCCTTCATAGTTATATGAAAGGAGATAATCTTCAGAATGCTTCTGTTCTTCATCCTGTCTGCATAGGTGCACCTTCTGCATAGGAAGAGAACACACCTTATTACTTTCTTAAATTGTTATCCTAAACATATTGCATAAAAATAATTTCTTTTGATTTACCTTTCATTGATTAATTTTTAATCAGAGTGTGTCCTCTAATGGATTCCTACATACAAAAAATGCACATGATTGGTCTATATCATTAAGACTACAAAATATCAGTACTTAATAAAGTAATCATTTCTACTAATCACGTATGTAATAAGAAAAGAGGAAGAACCTGTTTAAATAACCTGTCAAGCAACTAAATTCTACTCAAAATTAAAAGACTGATTTACACATAACTAGTTAGGCAAGTTGTGAGAGTTTTTGATCTCCAAAGCATGGAGTAACTACATTTCTAACGCTGTACATTCACTTCTACACCACCGCTAAGACAAGTATGAGGTTTAAATTAGTACAAAGCAAGCAGTTAGAATAAAAGCAAACAGACATTCTCAGAAAAATCCATCAAAAAAAGCTTGAGTAAAGTAATTATTCTAAATGAGTAAATATTCTAAACGAGAAATACCATACTGCCTATAGTTTATGCCAGGAAAAGAAAGTAATTTACACTTAGGTCTAGAATATGTAAAGGATGACTTTTTGCAAGGGCAATACTCCAAAGGGGATGCAGAGGAGCAAAAGAGAGGAAAAACAAAACAAAAACAAAACCAGAAAGCCACCCTTCTAGCACAAATCCATGTCTTCCTTCAAAAGTCTGTACATATTGACCACAACCTACACTCCAAAAAAACCCCCAGTTTCAGAATACTTACTTCACCTAAACGAGGATGTGTGAAATTATGCCATTCTGAGTAGGAGTATCTACACGTATCCATCACAGCCTGTCCTCCTCCTTCTTTAACTGATCCCAGAGTCTGATGTCCACCTCCCTTGACTGATTCCAAGGTATGCCCTCTTCCTTTTACCATTTCAAATGCTTGTTGATCTCCTGTTTTTACTCCATATCCTCCTTGATCATTTGTATTTTGTAGAGGAATTATATTGTGATCCTAAAGAAAGATGCAGTAGTGGGAATTACTTTTTTTTTTTTACGTCTTTTTTTTTATTCAAAACATGAAATGGCAATCAGGAACTGTTAATACTGAAAATTGAAAAGTCTCCATCTTTGCACTGTGGTATTTTTGAATGTGAATGCTGTCCTTAATGTGTAAAGCTCAAAAGTGGTCTTTGGAAAGGATACTATGACAAGGAGGGAAAAAAATCTGCATTTAAATATGATACAACATCCAAAAACTCAATCTTTAACCCAATGAAAACTGCACTATAATCCATATGCTAGTTTCTTAAATTATCATGTACAGGTTTTCAAAGTCAACAACTTGTAATCCATTAAGCCAGATATACAGTCACATGCAGAAGTTTAATTCTGTTTCTTCACATACTCACTTCTTCCAAGTCTGGAAATTGACTGAAAAACTAGTACGGGATCACAAATTAAAAACTACATTTCTTGGTTTTTCAAGGTGAAGTAAACTCCATGGTTTTTAAACTAATCTTTTCCGGGGGAGGGCAAAGTTAGTGGGTAGGGGGCAGAGGAGTAGGGGAAGAGTCTGAAGAGCTAAATTCTTGTGTATGAATGCAGTTCTGGGCTGGACTGTGTTCATGGTAGACTGAATCTTAAAAATGGTTAGATACCAAAAGCAAGAATATATTTCACAAACATGGCCTGTTCAATTATATTTTTTTCACTGGCTCAAAAATCAACTGGATTCGGAGTAATTTTTCAGGGGAAGGGCAGAAATTGCACTTGTAGTTTACAATGGCTGTCTGCTAAATTTAAAAATTCTTCTTCAAGGAAAAGCAATAATGTTTTGCCATAAACACAGAAAAATAGGCAAAAATAGTAAATTTCTATCTAATCTCATGAATTATGACTGAAGTGATGAAAACGCTCACCTGAAAGTTCCAACCAAACAGCTGAAGTCTGGAAGAATTATAAGCAGCCAGGATAACAACTACAAGATATGTTTAAATATATATGGTACTACCAACTCTGCCTAGAGTAAGAACTTTCAAATTTTTGTTAAATAGCAAAGCACATCTAATGATCCCTGCATTTATTGCCTATTTCCTTTACGAAATCACTTACTTGCAGGTGGTCTTGTTCTCAAACTGAAATGCTATGGATATCTTAATTACATGTTTATACATTGAAGTAAATAGACAACTTACCATCACTTCTTCTCCTGGAGCTTCCGTATTTGAAATGATTAAATTGTGATTGGCACAATCATCAGTCACTTGCCTGTGCATTACCCCAGTGCCACAGCAGCCACAAATTGTGATCAGAATTACTACAAAAAGGAAGTAAGTGAGGAAGATACTATGAACTTTACCTTGTAATGGCATCTACTTCTGTTTGAAAACAAATTTTGTTCTATTAGTCTTTTTAAATGCCTAAGCATCAAGGATGTTTTAAAAAACAATTTATTTCCCAAAATACCCATACTCAAAACTATACACATATACATTTTTTCAAAGAGTATACAGAGTTTTCACTACACTGTTCAACTATTTCATTCTTTTAAAATGCATCTCATCTTGGTTGCCAAATGCATCCTTTATGAAAACACTGTGACTGCAAAATGTCACAGTAAATAAAAATTTAGACCAAATCCAGGTGAAAAATCAGGCATCATGCCTACAGCAAGGTTGTACATAAGACATTTTTCATGTATGAATACACGGATTTCAAATTCTATCATAAGGAACTAATATGCAAGCTAAAGGTCCCAATATCAGAAACTTCTGCTTCACAGAAAAGGTCAGCAGAACCCTGGAGAATTTCAAGCATTATGTTAAAGAACAATCATAATTAATTCCTTGTATTCAGCTTGTTCCTCCTATACTACTACTTTGTGCTGTCATGGAGGCTCAGTCAGAAATTACTTTGTATAAAAGAATCATGAGTAACTAATACCTCCCCTAAACAAAGAACTAAACATTTTGTTCAGAGAACTACTCTTTCCTTCTTAAGTTGATAGCTTAAAAATAAAGAAGCCCATGAGGAACAGAGCGGTTCTGCCTAACTGTCCACTGAGCAATCTGATCTCTGAACATATAAACTTCTGTGGAAATTGGCCAAGAGCCACTTTCAAGTTCATTTAGCTTCCGCAGCTATCAGCGGTCAGTGAGATCTGCATCAGTGGTTCCAGCAGGTCGCCTCCTGATGCTGACAGATGGGAAGAAGACATCCATGACAGCACTGAGTAGAGGATACACAGGGTAAAGCCTATGGGTCTATCTGAGAGTGATGCAGTCAAGGGGTAGTGACAAAAAGCCAGCTGACATTTCATGCAGTCCCCCTGCTGAGTGTCCCCACATCTGAAAGTTCCACCTCAGGGCTGTATCTCAAATTTGGGTACCTGTGCTGTTTGGATTAAACATGTATCTATTTCACCTTCCAAACATGTGCAGGTCCCCGTGTTCAATCTACCCGTGTAAGAACAGCTAGCTGAGACTGAACAGGGGCAAGGCTGCTTGATCACTACCAGAAAAAAATGGAAAAGAAAGAAAAAAAAAAAGAGGGGAAAACTAAACAAAACAAAACAAACTTCAAACTCTAAAATATTTGTTACTGTTACTTTAGCATGTCCTCTGGTGATTTTTAAAGATGTCACTAGTCAGACTACATTTGATTCTGGTAAATTACTTGGCCTTGTTATTACGTATCACTGTCAACGCCTCACTGGTTAACAGCAATATTAACCTGTTATTAAGAATCTGTTAGCCTTTGGGCAACTGCAGTAACACAGCACGTATTCAAGGATTTGGTCTGCTGTGGAAGTCTCCAACCTGTACTTCCACATTACACTGGCTCTTATAAAATCCCTTGTGAAATCCAATGTCTCAGATACTCCATGTTTTAATCCATGACACAAGAAAGGTGACAAAAAGCTCTCCGAAATTGATCTTAGCATTCCTGCAAACAGAAGTGTGCATCCCAAAACCAGTACTACACTCAAAACCAAACTTCACTATATTCGTCTCATGACTAGATCTGATAAGCACTACAAATCCCATCCTCTTTCGGTTCAAGTGCTGAATGCCCTTTTTTTGGTCTTGCTAACAAGAACACACAGAACATCTTACATAAAATGTACTTAAAATAATAAACAAAAATGCATACACAAGACAAGAGCAAGGAGCCTGTGATACAGATACAAATAGAGCAGGTACATGAAGTCAGTGATGAGGGCTACACACCTGCTTAAATAAAAGATGTCTGAATTGAGTTTGAATCTGGTTCTCTCAGCTAATGTTAAAATTGTTTTGCACTTTGTGTTAAAAAAAAAAAGTGTACTTACGCAGTAGTAATAGTGATCCTAAGATCATTGCAAGGATGGCCCATACGCCAAGAGTAACATTTCCACTGCTGAGGACACGGGGCTGGCCATCGCATTCAGTCGGAGTAACGCAATCACATAAGTTAACTTTTACGGTGGCCTCTCCTACCCTTCCTCCGTTATCAATCACACTTACAGGAATATTGTATATTCCAAATGGAATATCACCCTTTGGTGAAAGATACACAGAATTATCTGTAAAAAAAAAAAAAGACAACACCAGATACAGCATTAACAATACCTGAAACTCTGTTGTCACAAACGTGACTGTAATCACAACCTTCCCCTCTGTTACAGCTACCCGGCTGCCAGATCCACATTAGCTAGTTTAAAGCTAGGTTAAAAACTACATCTTGGAAGGATTTACACTTTCAGCACCTCTTAAATGTTAGAATTGAAGAAGCAAACCTTATACATACTTCTGACAACGATTTGCAACTCAGAAACTGATTCAGTTCATTATAGTAAATGACATTATTTGGGCTTACTAATAAAGATCATCCACTGAACTGACATTTATTAAAAGGACTTCTGGTAGTGTGATAGGAATAATTAATTGTAAACTTAATTTATACCTCTTCAACTCTTTAGCTCTGTTGTTATATTCAGTGGGAACAGCTATATCCACTGGTAAATAAAATCCATTTAGTCTGCTGCCCTCCTTGGTGGCAATGATTGGTGACCATGTGTTTTAAAAGGTGAAAAAAATAATTCGTAAAAAATACATACAAGATAGACGCTGATGTACATGATGGTTGCTTTATGATAAGGTATGTGAAACTACATATGCCATCTAAAATGTTTCTTTTTCAATTTGCCTAATATAAACCCTGAAACTCTCGGATGTCTTTGGTCTCAGACTTGGCTGTCTTTTCCTTTTGTTAGTGAATGTTTGATGGAGCACTTCAGAATCGGACCCTTTTCAGGCTAATTCATCACAACACAGTAGCAAACGTATGTGCTGCTCTTGTTGCCATCACCTGGCACTCACCAGTAAACTACCTTCAGCTCTAACTTTTTATATTGGCAAATTTTATAAAACAGTGATTCCTTTTGTAATAAATTAATAAATACATCAGCTGCAAAAGGAAGGCTAGGGAAAATGTGGGCCCACTGCTGGATGATGTGGGTGCCTTGGTGATGGATGATATAGAGAAGGCAGTTACTGAATGCCACCTATGCTTTGGTCTTTACAGCTAAGGTCAGCCCTCAGGAAACCCAGACCCTGGAGGTAAGAGAGGAAGTCTGCCGTAGGCACGACTTTCCTTTGGTCAAGAAGGATCAGGGTAGAGATGATTTAGGCAATCTCAACACCCATAAATCCACAGGCTCTGATGGGATGCACCCAGAAGTGCCAAGGGAGCTGGCAGTTATTGCTATGCCACTCTCAATCATCTTTCAAAGGTCATGGAGAAGAGGAGAGATACCTGAGGACTGGAGGAAAGACAATGTCACTCCAGTCTTCAAATCAGGCAAGAAGAAGGATGTGGAAAACTACAGGCCAGTCAGCCTTACCTCCATCCCTGGAAAGGTGATGGAACAGCTCATTCTGGGGGTCATCTCTAAGCATGTGGAGGAAAAGGTGGTTATTGGGAATCGTCAGCATGGATTCAAGAAGGGGAAATCATGCTTGACCAACCTGATAGCCTTCTACGATGACATCGCTGGCTGGCTAGATGAGGGGAGAACACTGGATGTTCTCTGTCTTGACTTCAGTAAGGCTTTTGACTGTCTCCCATAACATCCTCATAGGCAAGCTTAGGAAGTGGGGGTTGGGTGAGTAGACAGTGAGGTGGGTAAAGAACTAGCTGAATGGCAGAGACCAGAGGGTTGTGATAAGTGGCATGGAGGCTAGCTGGAGGCTTGGAGTGGTGTGCCCCAGGGGTCAGTACTGAGCCATCTTGTTAAACACATTCATCAGTGACCTGGATAAAGGGACAGTGTGCCCTGAGCAAGTTTGCAGATGATACAAAACTGGGAGGAGTGGCTGCCACACCAGAAGGCTGCGCTGCCATTCATAGAGACCTGGACAGGTTGGAGAGTTCGGCAGAGGAACCAAATGAAATTCAACAAAGTGCAGGTTCCTGCACCTGGGGAGGAATAACCCCAGGCACCNCCCAGGGGTCAGTACTGAGCCATCTTGTTAAACACATTCATCAGTGACCTGGATAAAGGGACAGTGTGCCCTGAGCAAGTTTGCAGATGATACAAAACTGGGAGGAGTGGCTGCCACACCAGAAGGCTGCGCTGCCATTCATAGAGACCTGGACAGGTTGGAGAGTTCGGCAGAGGAACCAAATGAAATTCAACAAAGTGCAGGTTCCTGCACCTGGGGAGGAATAACCCCAGGCACCAGTACAATTTAGGGGTTGACCTGCTGCAAAGCTGCACTGCAGAGAAGGACCTGGGAGTCCAAGCTCTCCAGGAGTCAACAGTGTGCGCTCGTGGCCAAGAAGGCCAATGGTATCCTCGGGTCTTTAAGAAGAGCATGGCCAGCAGGTCGAGGGAGGTTTTCCTCCCCCTCTACTCTGCCATGGTGAGGCCTCACCTGGAATACGGTTTCCAGTTCTGGGCTCCCTGGTTCAAGACAGACAGGGAACTACTGGAGAGAGTCCAGTAGAGGGCTACAAGGATGATTAGGGGGCTGGAGCATCTCTCTTATGAGGAGAGGCTGAGAGAACTGAGTCTGANGGTATCCTCGGGTCTTTAAGAAGAGCATGGCCAGCAGGTCGAGGGAGGTTTTCCTCCCCCTCTACTCTGCCATGGTGAGGCCTCACCTGGAATACGGTTTCCAGTTCTGGGCTCCCTGGTTCAAGACAGACAGGGAACTACTGGAGAGAGTCCAGTAGAGGGCTACAAGGATGATTAGGGGGCTGGAGCATCTCTCTTATGAGGAGAGGCTGAGAGAACTGAGTCTGAGTAGCCTGGGGAAGAGAAGACTGAGAGGGGATATGATCAATGCTTATAAATATCTAAAGGGTGAATGTCTAGAGGAAGGGGCCAGACTCTTTTCAGTGATGCCCAGTGACAGGACAAGGGGCAACGTGCACAAACTGGAACACAGGAAGTTCCATCTCAA
This sequence comes from Psophia crepitans, assembly GCA_013399095.1. Classification (NCBI taxonomy): domain Eukaryota; kingdom Metazoa; phylum Chordata; class Aves; order Gruiformes; family Psophiidae; genus Psophia; species Psophia crepitans. Next base: position 8,175 of record VWZZ01005871.1, on the reverse strand, counting down.
TATAAGGAAAAGCTTCTTCACTTTGAGGGTGACGGAGCACTGGCACAGGCTGCCCAGAGAGGTTGTGGAGTCTCCTGCTCTGGAGATATTGAAGACCTGCCTGGACACGATCCTGTGCAGCCTTTTCTTGATGATCCTGCTTTCGCAGGGCGGTTGGACTAGATGATCTCTTGAGGTCCCTTCAAACCCCTACCGTTCTGTGATTCTGTGATTCTGCAAAATTGTTCATCTGCTTCTATCAGAATCATAAAAATTAACATATATATATTAAGGGACATAGTAATGTTTTCTTTCACTCAGCTCAGCTTTACCAAAAACGTGCTGGCTGACAGCAGTACTAAGAAAAAAAAACAGCCTGGATGGTTTTAGTCAGCCTCTAATCAATTTTATGTAAAGTTTCCATTTTCCAGTCCTCCACCATAACAGCAGCCTAAGAAATGTTATATTTTTCTTCAAAATATTAGCCACTTCATTCTTAAATTTCTTAGGAATTATGAATGTACACTTTCTTTTCCAGAGGTGTTGATGCAATGTATTACATCGGGTTTTGTCCTCTCTAGCTACCCAATCTTTTTAGATCATAATCTCAAACAGCCACTGAATGCTGGGGACAGATTCTTGTTTACGCTTTAAGAGGCAGAATGTAATATCCCTCTCCTTGCCTTTGTGATGCCAACAGTGCTGTCTTCTTAACTTCTGCAAACTGTTTCAAACCCAGGACAGTTAAGATGACAAAATTCTTTAGTGTTCCCCTCTATTCCTAGCATACTCTTGATCTCCTCTACAGCAAGTGAAACTGAGGAATCAGTAGAGATCATCAGGGCCACACTGCTAGCCCCACTGACTACACCAGTTCCCAATATACATTCATCCAACCTATCCTTAACAGTTCACCCAAGGCAGTGGTAGAAAAGCCTCATCTGGCAACCTACAGTTACGTGAGGAGGAGGAGGAAGTCTTAACATACCATTGTGTCGAGTTATCTTCCACGAGGAAGCCAAGCTGCGGTCAGTTATGCGATAAACGAAGGGTGTGCTATAAGGAGCCTCATCACCATCTTGTGCAGTAAGGCAGATCGGTTTTCTGTCTCTGCACATTATGTAGTCGGTTTTAGTGATTCGTGGGTAATTCTTGTTCCCAGGCTGGATGACAACCTGAATTGTTCCAGTGCCTGTTTTGCCATCTGTGAGATAAAAATAACTACTTTTAGCACTTACTTCTAACATCCACGTATTTATTTCCAGTCCAAACTTTCACAGTGAAATATCATCAGCTGTTACACCCAAGTTTAGAAGTAAGGTGGAAAGCAGCTGCTAATTTAGCCAAAAAGAGAGCGGTACTTCTCCCAGCTTGCTCCTGGCTGTTTCTCTTTGCTTGGATGGTTGGAGAACAGATCAACAGCTTCCAAAGCTCCATATTCTGCATGTGCAGACAATGTCATTTGTTGAGTCTGTGTATCTGTGTAGGGACAGATACTGTTCTAACAGGTGGATGAAAGGAGGAAGAGACAGTAAATCAGGGGTAAAGGACACAAAGCCAAACTGAGATTCAAAAGTAGAAAGTGAAGGTCTCCAACCTTTTTATTTCTGGAAGAAGATAATAAATTACAGTTTCCCTACCCTCACTGTCCCTGAGAACATGAACACAATCAAAAACAGTGAGGTTCTTTCTGTCCTCTTCCCTCTGAGTCACCATGCGGTAGCAGGATTTAGCAGTGACACATACTATGTCACCAAAGTATACATGCAAAAAGTGAGTGAGCTCTCCTTCTTAATGGTATGTTTTCCAATACAGGAATGGTCAATGCTTGTATATGTATCCCTGTGAAATTACATCAAGTCTACTTTTTAAAACTTTCGCTAGAGATAACGTGATTGCAGATGCATATATCATGTCTACTTCATATGCAAGAAGAATGCTAAACAATTTAAATTTGTATTATTTACATGTAATTTTAATATGTAAGCTTTGGACAGAATTAGGATTTTTAGCTGTAAAGCAACTTCCAAAGGCCTGCTCTTTACTCCCACTGATGTTTACGCACATAAGGACTCAAACTAAATCCTGCCATTAGATTTATAAAGGCAGTCCATTTTCCCTTCTTAACATAAAATACGTATTTTAGAATTAGAAGTGTGACCTATATGCTTAACATTTTCCTTTGATAATCCATTTGCTGTATTTAGCATTTGGGTGGTGAAAGGTGTATTTAAGCTTCTCAGCTAGATGGTTTGAGGCAAAACTATGTATTTTCCTACAATAAATTCATATACCCAAATTAATCAGAAAGAATAGATGTCCACTCACATTAAATCAGAACCAAAACCTGCTTTAGAGTGAGAACCTGAGTGTACAACCCTTCCTTAAGAGCTTGTCACCTGAGCAACACACAGTGTGAACACTGTTGCAGAACCTAGATGACTGAGAATAAGAGTAAGCACAATAACACATGGCAATGAGTTCTTAGAGGTCCTTTTAAATTCAGGGTTTCCAAAAGCGAGACACCAAGTCAAACACAGGAGGAAACAGTAAGAGTTGCAAGGTCAACAACTCTTTTTAAAAAAAGTTCTGTCTCTCTACTTTCTCTATTGTCAACTTCACAGCTGGCAGGTGTTATCACTTGAAAAAAAAATAGTTAGGAAATAAAAGGAATACAATCCACAGGAAAATCTCTCAATTGAAATTTAACAGAGGTTTTTAAATGGGAGCAGATAACTTCTGAAAACATTGAGAATTTGCCCCAATTTCCTAAATGCTTTTCCTGCTGTATAATAGTCCCTAAGCATTTGATAGAGCTATCCTAGAGACAAGACAAGGGACTAGGTGGGCCTCTGGTCTGAACAAGTATAGCTGTAGCCACACTAAATTTGCACGTAAACATCTATTACAGATCACAAATAATACTGACAACATTTAATACTCACTTCTGTCTATTGCGAGGACAGTGATATTGCATTGACCTTGTCTCATTTCCCCTACATCTCGGTCCAAGATTTTAATGGTTCTGACTTCACCCGATTTTTCATCTATGCTGATCCAATTACATTGGCCAGGCGGTATCCGGTAGCTGTCAAGAACAATTTGTTTGTTTAGTTAAAGATATCAAATATATGTACTTATGTATATATACATACATATACATACATACACATACATAGATACATGTGTTCATACACACTTATGTGTGTGTGCAAGCACACACACACATATATACAGCATCAACAACTATCTCCCCCTTCCCATACCCCACCCATGCCATACTCCAAATAAACTAGTAGGTAACACCATTTCATACCATATGCCTTCACTATTTCCAGTTTCTGGATCTTCTGCTACATATCTCCCAATACTCGTCCCAATCTCCTCGCATTCTTTAACGTCTATGCGTAAGAGACAGGGTTTAAACACCGGCCCCTCATCCACATCCATGACACGCACTGTAACAGAGCAAGTGCTCTGGGAAAGTTGTTGCGAGTGTGGTGCCAGCACGTAGGGTGCCTCATTGTTGACTGCAATCACGAGGATCCTTTGCTTTGCGTTTTCATAGTCCAGTCCCTGTAACAAAGGTGAGGTGTTGGTTTTTACCCTTCAAACCAATACAAAGCTTGGTATTGTTTTCACTGCCCAATTATTGAACAGATACAACTGTACCACATTTATTTACAGAAGTCAGCTATCCTTCTGAAACACCCAGCTTGAGAGACAGTAAAGGAACACGGTTTTAAAAAGTTAAGTTCTAAGTTAGTCAAAGAAAATAACCTGAGGAACTACCCCTAATACAGTAAACAGCGCTGCTGTAAATTTTAGATGAATACTCTAATAGTCAACTACTAATAGAACTGAGATAAGAATTAAATGGGGGAGGTGTGTGTGCAGATTTTCTCCTCCCATATCTAGTTGGCCATTATTTTAGGTTAAATATATTTTCTTTGCAGCACAAATTAATCACACTCCTTGCTAGCACCTACATTTATTTCCTACTAAGACTTCACCCATTGCAAATATGCCTGAACTTGTGGAGTTGATCAGTATCTACCACGCATTTTTCAGACATCTTCTCCAAGGTCACTGTATGCCTTTCATACTGCCATTTATATCCTAAAGTCATAATACTCTTTGGTCTACTACAGGATCACACTAAACACAAGAAAGTTCAACTGTATTCATATACCAGGGACATAGCTTTAGAAAAAGCTCCAATGAACACCAAAACAACAAAATACATAATAAAAAACCAAAATTAACTAGCATCTCTATCCTTAAGATTTACATCTTCAAAATTTAGTATTAACCCTCCCTGCTCTTTAGAAGCTACCTGTTATTGCAGTTCTAGCAGATAAAAGAGGCATGAAGAGGCCAAGGAACAGGCTGGTGTACCGGTACAGTAGTCTTTTTATCTCACATCTGTAAAGTACTGGGTATAACAAGTAACTAAACTGACACACAGTCTTATGTGTATGCAGACTCTCTCACAACCCATAAAAGCAAACCTGAAGTCACTACACTGCAAAATAAATCCTGGAGAGTTTTATGCTGAGTTATTAAGTTTAATCAACTTCAAGAGGGAACAAGACTGGAAAGGTGCTCATTCCTCCTTTGCCACGCTCCCCTTTCCAGCCATGAAGCATTCCTTACACCCCTAAGTCTAAACAGCTCCAACCGTGGAGCCAGGCAAAAGCACTAAGCTCTCCTAAAACAACAAACCAGAGGGAATTCCTCGAATTCTCCACACACAAAACTGAGGAGTAGTCTGGAAGATGAGTTTTGTAAGTTATGTACCACACACGAGCATCATTCGCAGTGCATTATGCAATCTGCTCTAGAAGAGAGTTCAGATCGGGAAGAAAGCATGATTTGCCTGACAGTTACAGATATTCTTTGAATAAAAATGAATTCTAGATTATTGGTTTTAAAAGCAACACCTGAAGACACACGGATTTTCCTCTAGCAGTTTCATTTTTCCTTACCTTAACAACACACAGTACTCCTTCATTTGTGTTTTTGTCTGTTGTAATTTCAAAGGACCAATCGTCGTTTCCTTTTATAATTTCATACACTGCTCCCGAGCCAGGCATACCAGGTTCATCAAGATCAACAACAGAGATTCTCAGTACTTCTACATTCACTCTGTTTTCCTCCACCTGTGTTTCATACTTGGAGCATTAAAAAAAAAAAAAAAAAAAAGAGAGAAAAGATTTAATCAGAGCATACTGTTCCACGATGCAGGACTGAAGAATACTGTATTTAAATAAGACTAGTTAAACCCAAGGAGTCAATTTACCAAGCTGCTGTAATGATTTATTTTGTTTTCATGCATTAGCATATTTCTCCCACTCCTCCCTTTACATCCGAAGTGAAACACCAAACCTTTCCTGACAGCACACTGAAATCCCAGCTCCTTCATGCACTCAAACTATCACTGACATAATTAAGTCTGGAATTCTCCTTCCAGGAAAGGCAAATTAGCACAGTTCCCCTCGTTTACATCAGCTACAGATGCTAATTTGCATACAACATGATCAAGCTGAGCATTAGAAAATGCATTGGGGTAAATTAAAAAAAACCAAAAAAAAAACAAAAAAAATAACCAAACCACAAGAACTTGAAGAAAAGCCAAGACGGCTGAAGTACGTCTCTACTTGGATGGCAAAGGATGCAAGGCTTTTTCTTAATTATCTTTTTGAAGAGCTGTGTTGTTCTGCACAAGCTCAAGAAGCACAGGTAAAAGTGGTTCTGCATTACTACTACTGATTATATTCTATAGTAGCGAGTGGGAAGGATAAGCTATGTGTATTCCTCATGGATAATTAATAATTTTTCATAAATTTTGTATTACAAAATCTCGTGCTGTATTTGATCTATATACATGGTTACTGAGATATACTATCTGTCCTGAATAATTCAGATGGCTGCAATACGCAGACTTAAGGCTGAGTTATAGCTATTGGTGAACAAGAAGTGATTTAAATAATACTTGTGTAGAAGAAAATAAAAGTTGGAAAAGCGTAGAAAATCTCTGAGAAAATCCTTGCATCTACTTCACCAACACCAACACTTTCACTGTTTCGCGTTCATTTGCAGTGCAGAAGGAGCCAAATGCTGGTCAAACAGTAATGGCATCATGACAATGCTCAGGAGTGAATCTGTCCTCTCTCTGAAAATGGTTAAATTATGGGATTTCTAAGACTATGCATGGCAGCGGAAATAAAAGACTGCGTCATGTCAGCCTTCTCGCAACGGACACAATGCAAGTGACTCAAAACAACCAATAGAGCAATGGGTCTAATTACCAAATGGCACAACAACCAACAGGGCATTCTCAAATGTCTGTACTGGCATGAACTGTCTCAGGGCATTAGGCTTCATATTTGAGGGACTGCTATTCAGGACATTAGAAAGTTGATAAAAATAGTCTTTTTTTTTTACCTTTTTACAGACATTTCATTTATGAAGACTTACATGCATCTGTTTAAAGGACGGTGCATTGTCATTTGTATCTTGGATTCTGATGACAACTGTTCCTGTAGTGCACAAACCGAAAGGCTGACCTGCCATATCTCTCACTTCAGTTAACAAAGTGTAACTGGATACCACCTGAAAAGATGAATTAAAAGCATACATAAATTTGACATACTCATTTTTTGAATCACATACTTACAAGCAAGAGTAGAACTAAATATTTTACTCCCATTCCCCAAGTCTGGTCTAAATTCAGTGCCTCCCTACAAAATGAGGCAATTAGCTTTGGGGCTTTTTCCCTACAGTTCCAAAAGGAAAACAAGTAAAACATTTTTCAGTGGCTAAGCAGCACTGAGTTTGGCATCTGTTAGTAACGTGTATGCTATATCCTGTATCAAATGAAGCTTTTCACCATTTCAGCTTTATTTTCCAATACCTGAAGTTTTTGAAGATACAAATGATGCACTCTGATCTATTATCTATGCCTCCCCTTCAAGCAGCAGAATATTCCCTTAGGTTTCCAGCTGGTAAAGTGTTTCACTGTATGTCTCTTATTTCAGTGAGGATGACCAGAAACGGTGCTGCAATCAGCCTTTGTTTGGGCTATACACAACTGTCAGTTAGCATGGTCTGGAAGGAGTCAGTGCCCTTATCAGCTCCAAGGGGATCACTGATAAGCAGCCCACTTAAAACCCTGACTTGAGTCACAACAGCAGCTGGCTTTTTTTAGCCTTACTAATACCTGAACAACCCAGGGAAAGGGGATTGGTGGGAGAATGAACTGGGCACAAAACAAGAGAGTTTGAAAATCAAGATAGTAACCCCAGTTCCAAATGCCTGTAAGTAGCATTACGTTTCCAAGGTGAAGGAAAGAAATCTCCTGTTCCACTTTGTAAGCTTATCTGTAAAGGACAGGGGCTGGACTCATTTTTCAAGCTTTCCCTCCATCAGTAGTCACTGTGACTGCTTCTTTAGCAGTCATGGTGATGCTCACAGTTGCTGCACTTTTACTTGCTCAAAAAGTTGAGCAGTGTACTCGCAAGTGCACAATTTTGCAACACACGGCTAATGTGGATATTCAGCCATGAAGCAATGTAAGTATGCCAGAACATGACTCTTTCTAACCTCAAAAAAGATGTGTCTGTAGCAGTGTTTTTTTCTAGAATGACTGTCTTATGTTAGCAACATTACTTTGAATTACACTTGCCTGTCAGCTTTTCTAGCGTGAACCATCTCTCACACGATGCTACCAAAAAAATAAAACCCAAACAAAATAAAAATGAAAACTTCCCTTATCTTATTTACTTGAAAGCTACCTGATATGAATAAATCTTTCACGCTTTAATTTTAGTTATGTTACTGTTTAGGTTTCAGATATTGGAGAGATTTCTATTGAGTATAGGCTGATGGACTACTTCCAGAAAAGTTGGTTCATCTTCCCTGTAAAGAAGCAAGAAGCACCTCAAATGGAGCTTGATTAGGAGGAAACAGTGGCTGATGGGATTCATGAACAAAGAAAGCATAAAAATCCATAGGATTTTTGATCCATAGCTCGAATAGCACAGCAGAGGGAGGTCTCACTGCCAAGATTAGCTAGAATATGGTAGATCTTTGCAGAAACTCTTTGGACTAATTACAGGTCTCTGGAAAGCTCTGGAAGCTCCTTAGAGAGAAAAACAAAAATGCCAGCAATTCAGGGTTAAGAAGCTATCTGTG
>VWZZ01005869.1:0-44662 GCA_013399095.1 Psophia crepitans | reverse complement strand
TGTCAAAGGCTTTGCTGAAGTCTAGGTAGACTACATCAACAGCCTTTCCCTCATCCACCAGGCGGGTCACCTGATCATAGAAGGAGATGAGGTTGGTCAGGCAGGACTTGCCTTTCACAAACCCATGCTGGCTGGGCCTGATCCCCCGGTTGTCATGGACATGGCATGTGATTGCCCTCAAGGTGACTTGCTCCATAACCTTCCCTGGCACCGAGGTCAGGCTGACAGGCCTGTAGTTCCCTGGATCTTCCTTATTCTCACAGATCGGCATCACTTTAGCAAGTCTGATGATGACACTGAGACCACGACAATGGCTGCAGAGGGTCTCTGCACACCAAGTTGGGCACTGGCTTGTGCATTCAAACCCCTTTTTGTTTTTTTTTTTTTTTTTAATGATGTAGCATCATGACCCATTATGGAGTACCTCAAAATTGAGGCTTCCAGCACCACCTTCTGTGACGGAAATACTTAGGCAGTGACAGATGTACCATGTATTTGGTGGAGTTTTATGGTTAGTACAGCAAAGAGAGGACTCTGTCTCACCAGCTGGACTGCCACACGATCCAGAAAGGAGGAGGGACTAGTTAAGCCCTGCCTTTGTACTATCATCACAGATCTGCAAATAAACCGATCTGAGTTAAGTCCCTTTGCAATACAGCTAGCTCTAGGACTAAGCAGATATGCCACAAGGGAGCAAATATCCGTTAAGCACTTTAACTTTGAGATCACTTGAAAAAAAGACCATCAATGAAGAATAGAAACTACCCATTTTTGAGAGTAGAAGAAGTGCTACACATAAAGCAATATTATAGTGATGTCAAATTTTATCTGACAATTGCAAAATGGTGTCCTTGTCTAAGGAAGGTGCTGTAAATTGTTATAAAGTTGTTCCCTAGAGCTTCCAAGCTGCTCGGTGACTAAATGCTGTCAAGTTGACACTAATTAGTCATTTATTTCAACATTACATCCAACAACAGATAATTTAAATTGTTATTTGTAATAAGTTTAAGTAGAATTTCAAAATAAGTGTTTCAACTTTGTTGCCTTAAGGATTCAACCTGTACATTTACAATTTGAAAAGTACCTAAGTTGCTGTTTAGGAGCTAATTCTATTTTAAAATATACCACTGTATGTGAATGTGAAATGATCCAGGGGTGGATTTGGAAGAATGATACAGAAGTAAGTAAAAATGTCTTGATTTCCTAAAACAGTTTTTAATCCTGAGAATACTAGATCTAATTAAAATAGAATTCATTTATTACTTTGTTGCATTACTTCAGAATTTCAAGTCCTTAAGATACCATGGTGATAAGCAGAGAACAAATGCTTGGCTGGATAATTATTCATGAGATGGTACAAATGATTACAGGAAGAATATACTTTTGCTCTGTCACTCAGATAGTTTGCACTTTCTGGGGCCTGATGGAGACATTCCTTTTTTTTTTTCTTTTTTTTTTTTCCCATTCTGTTTTATGTGAAGCCAACAGTAACTCAAAGACAAAAAGAAAAAAAGAGAAAATCTGATCTTTACTCCTGCAGTTCTGACTTACTTCCCTAAGAGAAAATGTTCCAAGGTCTTTGCTCCTAAAAATCGATGACTTACATTACTTATTTAGTCAGGACCTAATTTTTCAACAGTTCTTTTGTCAGTGTGTGTGCCCACACACTCATATATATAGGATGAACTGACCAGCTTTTTCAAGGCTTAAAAAAGAACAAAAGAACACCAGTAATAGGTCTGACCAAAGCTTCACCTACCTTAGTATTCAGGCTCCAAAATTTGACCTGAAGCAAACAGTACAGGGGAAAAGAGTAGGTTAAATACACATGATAATATCCTTGAAGGCTCTTCCATCCTGCAACCAGTTACAAATAACTAAAGAAGTGCCAGAACTGTAGTTTCTTTGTAGTTAGTGATTCTTAGCGGGTTGCACTTCCACGGGCTTTGTTTTGTCCCCTTAAATCCGTGCACCTTTTTGGCATTCACAACACTGCTTGACAGTTCCTTGGTCAGTGTCCTTTTGACTGTTCTGACTGCAGTTCCTTGCTCTGTATGATGCCCCCAACCATGTCCTTGTATTCAAAGCAGCAGCTGGTGCATGATCTCTAGCCACTCTCCTCCTGCTACTGGTGTTCTCACACATTTTTACCTTACGTCTTTTCTAGCCTCACAAGTCCTACTCAGCTCACGCAGTATCTACTCCTTACATTTGATCATACCTTTTGCCCTTTTCTGAATCTCCTCCAATTCCTCTGTGCTATTTAGAGGAAAACAAGATCAGAACTGCACACAGTTTTCAAAGAAGAGGTTTGTACATGTTGAGAATAGCTTATTTTTCTGGTGCCAACTTGGACAGTGAGCCATTATTATTCACAATGCTAATGTGTGATTTCTCACCCTTGTTGTTTCTCTGTCCAAATCTTTGTTGGTGGGAGCTGGTAAAATTTGTTTTACTTCCCAGCTCTCTATCACTGACAGAGGAAAAAGAGCTGTTAGTTTTCTGGCACAGCATGGGAATTTTGATGATTGTCATGACATAATCCTTACAAAACGAGCAGTGAAATGTCATAGCTTACCCAGCACCTGTGCTAACCGGAGGAAGACAACGCACTCCTAGATTTGTACCACATTTAGGTTAAAAGAAGTGCATCTTTGTTAGCCCTGTGAACACATTTTCATTTTCCTTTTCTTTATTCTTTCAGAAAATCCTTTCCTGGGAGAACTGGACTGAAAAACAACACACAGTTAAGATACACTGGTTTACATATTGTGGAGAAATAGGAACCAGGGTGAATGCACACCAATTCCAAATGCTCAGTATTTTAAATAAATTCATCCAAATGCAATAGAGCATAAAGAAATTCCAGCAGTACCTACTTGAGTCATTAACTGGAAGCAACATGAATATAGGTACATGAAAAGCCCCACCTTCAAAAGTACCACCATCTCTAGAGACTCTTCACATTAAAGGTGAGAGGTGAAAGATGGGCAAACCCGTCAAGTCTCTAGTCATAGCACCTAGTAAAGACCAAGTAAAGAACCCATAGTACAGGTAGTAAACAAGAGCATTGTGAGATTTATTGACTATGCCAAGTTTGGCTGCAAAGAGAGTCCAGCTGTGGGGTCCAGTAATCCCCAGCAGGATGGATGAGGGTGTGACACATTGTCCATGGGAACCGATTCTGAAGGCAGCTGCTAAATATCACCCAGCTCCCCCACCTGGCCTTGGTTCGTGGATGCTCACTGCTCCCTCAGACACCTCAGGAGCACGTGGAAGGTGACAAACCCCCACCATTTCTACGTTTTTCTAGGAACATATTGTTTAGTAAAACTTTTCAGCATCATGACTAAAATTAGGATTGAGCTGTGAAGCACAGATTTCGGTGCAGATTCAAATGTGCCTTTCTGAAGCCCAGGGGTATGTTTTGATGTGCTACCTTGCTTCAGTGGAAGTGAGGGGAGAATTTTCCTATTAGTGGTGTGATTAGGTGCCGTCTGGGTCCAATGTTTTTATTTCATCCCAGAAATATTGCTGAAAATTTTATGCAATTAGTTTCTTCTACAGATTTTCTTTCAGTTACAATACTTGTGCTAAACAGCAGTGAAGTCAAAACAAAGCATTGATCTGCCAATCCATTCCTAAATTTCTCTTGAGTATATATTAGCCATCAGGTCAAACTGCTCCAAGTATAAATCACATTAACACTAGAAAAGCACTGCGGAAGTTTGCAAGGACAGCCGTGCCTTTTTTGTGACAGCTATTGGGCACAGCACTGAGATCAGTGAACTGATTTCGCTTGGGAAGCAAATCCAGCTGCTCCCACGTTCAAGTAAAACTCTGACTGACAGTGGTTTTAGCCACTACTGGCATAAATGCTGCTCAGCGCTCTAATGGGCAGATCAAGACCTAGGGATGATTCCCAGCAAATTTGGAACTCCTTATTGTGCTTTTTTCAACACAGTACTAAACAAAGTCCCCAGTCTGCAGTACAGGTTTGTCCTCATCCTTTGGCACGCCCTGTAACTACAAAACATTCTGGTTTTTCTTCCACATATTTAGTCCCACTCAGTAACATGGAATTTAATATGTTAAAATACTGATGGTAAAAATAATTCAAAAGTGTTCTTGAAATAATGAACAGAATTACTTTCTGTAAAAATAACTAGAGCTCCCTATCCTCTCAACTTTCTCCTTATTACTTGTTTTACTTCAAACATTTTCACCTCATTTGAAAACAGGCTATTGTATCATGTTCAGCACTGGCCAATTAATCCAAGCCAATTTTTTGCTTGCCAACACAGCCACCTATGGACCAGTATTATTTTACATTCCTTCAGGCAAAGCTGAAACACACAAAATAGCTTGTGTCAGTGTGACACTGCTACTGGCCTAACTCTCTAGGGATCTCTGCCAAATATTGAATACTTCAGTTAATTTTTCTCTAATTCTAACCCTAAATCTGGTAAACCAAGAGTAAAAACTACTCCAGTATATTTTTATATATATATATATATATACACAGAGACAAGAACTAAGAACTTGCCTTTCAAGGTAGTAAGAAATGCTTTGTACAACTTTTGTGCTCTAGAAGATTTATCACAGTCCAAGATCTTAGTGTCCCTTTCTAGCTAGTAGTCAAGAGAGTAATTTTTCTGAGAACATCTACTGTTATTTTGCCTCCAATATTCAGCTTTTTCCTCTTCCATGACATTTTTCATGCTTTTCTATTTAGAATATATTTGAGAAAACACATCAGTGGAAGTTATGCAATTGAGTATTTACTACTTTTTTCCTTGGTCTAATTGTCTTTTTTGCTGTTTTCCAATTTTCAGGGATTTCTGAGCTTGCTCAGATAAGTCCAGAAAAAAATTAAACAATCCACATAAATCATGCCTAGCAAAACAAAAGCCTCTTCTGAATTCACTCAAAACTCTTTACAGCTCAGCTTTCCATCAGTGCTAAATCACCCCAAACCTTGAAAGAAGGAGGGGATGTTCAATCCTCTTAAAGTTTCCTGGCAGAGCAGTTTGTTTCAGCTGGGCATAGTTGTATTCCCTTTCTTGCAAAGAAACCAAAAGCCTGTGAGTTGTTCTGCCCATGGACAGCTTAACCCTCACCCTCCCAGCTGCCAGGCACTGCCTGTGCAGGCTGTAAAAGCTTGGCATCACATAGTTTGTATAATTTAAATAGAGAATTTTTTCAGTTATAACACAAGAGAAGTATTGGATCAATGGTTAAGAGTCTAAAGTTCTCCCTTCATCAGATTGTGCAGTGTGGACTTTGAAAGCTTCACCACACCAGCTCTGAGTCTTGACATGACTTTGGACGGATAACTTTGGATATGGAAAAGTAGCAGCATGTTACAAAGAGTAGAAATGGGTTTTCCTACCTCCGCCAGTTTTGAAAGTCCATTTTGTAATGTGACCTCTTGTGTGCCAGTAATTGGACACAAGCCACCAATGAATCTCTAAACATTAGTGAGCTGCAATGACACAGTAATGACTTTCTGTCACTACTAACCCCATTGCTCTTCGAATTCATGTCCCATAACTGAATGATTCTGTGTCTCAGTACCAATCCTCTTAGTCATTCGGGCATAACGCTCCATAATGCTGATCACTACCATTCTTTTCACAGGTAGTAATGAAATAAATTTTCCATGTGTTTTCTCCATTTTAGAAAAATGTCTCCCTCTCTGTTGCATACAACATTTAAAAACTTTGTGCCAGAGCCCTTTCAAAATCTAACCTTTTAGAGATCACTAATAATGCCTGAATTTTCTCCTAGATCTCTCAGAAATGGAGCTTCTGGACCAACACATACCATTTCCATCACATTTTTAAATGCATACTGTAAAGTTTCAGTGTTCATTAAAACAAGTCTGGAGCTTTGTAGAAAATTTGCCAGATGCCCAATGGTAAAAGCAAGGATTTTGGAAGGTCGTGTGAGACTTCTCTGCCCAAAGAGATATGAGTGTCGATGCTCCACATGTGTACTCAAGAAACAGTGCTATAGGGAATGCTGGAAAGGGATTTTCTTAATCTCTTCCCATGCAGCCTGTGTTTCACAAAATGCTTAAATACTCAGCAAGCCAAGCCTGAAATTTGGTACAGTTTTAAGTGAACAATCAAACCACAGCTACAAGAAGTCTTGTATTTTTTTTTAGCTAATTAATTTTAATTTTTGAATTATGACATGGAGAAAATACCCACCAACAGTGGGTAAAGTTTTTGGAGACTGGAGCTTTTATAGAGGGTCAAATCCCTCATGCAGAAAAACTTTTTGATTCCAGCTCTCCACAGCTGGTTTGAAAGCACTAAACACCGAGGCTGTATTTCAGAGGGAGCACTTGCACCTCCATCCCTGCCTTTTGGAAGAAAAACCTTATCTTACCCTCTCTCTTCTTCAGGTTTTGAAAGACAAAAGTGTTTTGCTTAAGGTGTTGGCTCAGTATGTATTCATGGAGGGTGTAGCCCTCCTAGTAGCATGGATCTGGATTCTGTGAGGGAGTAGGAATTCAGTCCCACAGCACTACTTTGGCTTTTTTCCCACCAATTGGCTTACACTGACCTTCCCCAGAGGGCAGACTCCATTTTTAGGTGTCTAATTCTCCCGTCATTATTTGGCACAGCCTGTGTGCAAATCGTTATGCCTAATAATTAGATACTGCAGTGCTCAGGGTTGTGACACGAGACTCTCTGAATCATTAATATTATGCCTCCACTGTAATTCTTTCTCCTTCCAAAGGCTGTGTGTCATGCTCTGAGAAATGCTGTGGTATGTCAGACATCGGCATGGAAGAACTGTAAAAGTTGCCTTTTCAGTAATGATTTCGGTGCTGTAAGTAAGGGCTCCTTCTGCTTCTCCACTGAGCAGTGAATTCCCCAAAGCAGAGACTCCTGAACATTTTGAACCACACACCGGCTTGCTTTGACCTACCGTGAACCTTTAGAATCACATTGTTAATTGAAAACACTATAAAAGCAGTATACTGCAGATGATTTATCTTGGCCTTGCAGGCTGTGTTTTTGGACCCCTTGATGTAAACAATAACTAAGCAAGGAAAGCTCCTCCTGACCGGCACTCAGACCATAGCTGAAAGATTATTTCCTGAGCCACTCTTTCCAGCTTGACCTCCAGGTCCACAACAGCATCATAGAATAATCTAACAGTCTCTACCTGTCTTCACTTCAAGTATAACTATATTCGATGTATTTATCTTTCTGTTTGTCAGAATCAATCAGGAACTCTAAGCGATATCTGACAACCCTCGTGCTTAATTTTGCCTGTGCCATTCACTGGACATTTTGTCCTTGGATTTTAAATTTCTGCTCAACCTTTTGGTTCAACCTGTGTTTCTTTTATCTCTACAACAACAGGCACAATTTAATGAGGACTGCCAAACCCTCTCCTTTTTATGTATTTTCAATTAGTTTTGCTTCTCACTGAGTATAAATCTCTTTTTAGAGACCTTTATATAGCAGGTCTTCTCTCCTTTTCTGCTGTCAGGTTTGTTGTTTTCAGTGTGTTGAACACTGCTTTCCTTTTCTTATTATAGGTGCTTTCTTGTTTGTGCCCACATTATGAGTGCACAGCTTTGGGGATGGAGCAGGCATCCTGGGAGAAGAGAGTCAATGCTGCAGTCCTGGTGCAGAAAGATTGTATATCTCGGAGCACTGCTTCTGCACGAGCTGGACTGGGGCTGCCCGACAGTTGCCCCCTGTGTCCCCACTGATTTTTGGCTCTGTACAGAAGCTGCGTGTCTAGGGAACGGGTGAAGAAATGACCTGCTGGCCTTGAGCTGTGACATGGTACAAGAGGCAGAGGAGTGACAGCTATGACTGCATGTCAGTGATGTGGATGTTGTGTCGTGTTGCAGACACTTATTTCCAGAAGTGACTTCTGCTCTCCTGTGGGAGATGAGAGTTGGTGTCTCATGATTGCAAGGACTCTTAAACTGGCATTTAGCCCAGAGATTTAACACACTGGGTCATTGTAGTCTGAAAATCAGAGATGTTCACTTTTTTCAAGGGTAATTTTTTCAGAAGTAAAAATTTCAAGTGAAGTATAACTTCTGATGAGGACCAGATTCTGGCCTCTCCACTTCCAACAATCGTTTTACTTCCTTCAGTAGAGCTTCTTTTAGGAGTTCCTGCTCTTAGTTGTAAGTCTCTGATATTTGCGATCTGGTTCACAGCCTACATCTGATTGCAGAGGAGACCCCACCAATGCTGATGTTAATGCTGTTTCTTGTTATGATAAGGCACATTACTTAATGAGGTAATTTGCATAATTCCTATTAATTTATCTTCTGCAGGAGACCTACCCATTTTCTCCTGTCTGTTTTCAGTTAACACTGCTCTCAAATTTGTACTTGTCCCTACCACTCCTGGTACCACATCAGAGGTTCTCCTTGGATCTCTTCTGTGTCTCTCTCCTCAGTACCCTGCTTTCCCCACAGCTGCAGCTGTAGCACCCTTCTACAGGAAGGGATTGCCTAGAGCCAGCTGGGAAGGAGGGCAGGAGGTAGGCAGGGCATGGATCTGCTTCACTGTCAAAGCAAAAATGCGTAGCAGTGGGCCACACCATTCTCATCTTCTTTTTCATTTCCATAATTAGGATTCCTTCTAGTACTACAAAAACTGAACTAATAATGATTTTCATGGAATGAGTAAAAATATTTCAAGTGTCTGAGACTGAATGATCATGTGGTCTTATTGCTGTGACTCCTGTCGTATTTGCTGGCTTTTCCTCTGGTGTATTTTAGATCATCCTTCACCCTCCTGGCAAATTTAGACAGTGAGATCTCAGAGTTACTTGTGCTGGAGAGCATAGACCAGTTCTGGGTGTCAGACAGCTAAAAAGCCATTAAACTCTTTTTTCATTACTTTCAAAGTAGGGCAAATTTTGGTTGTAAATATTAGGAGAGATTTCCTTTCTTTTTACTCAAAACTGTGCTATTACAAACTCATCTGTCAGATAGCAATTCAAGCCCTCTCTTCAGGCCTTTCTTTCTTTAATGTGCTCATCAGTATTAACCACTAAATGCATCTGCCTTAGGAACTGGAAGTTCTCTACTTTCTATCACCAACGTTATGTCTTTAATAAGTAGGCATGCAGGTATGTCACTGGATTGTTCCTCTTCAGAAGGAGTGGGAAGGAATGGAGAAAAAACTCCACAGGAGGTCAACTCTCACGAAAAAAGAAAATAAAAGACCAAATTAATGGAAGCTTCTTAGGGAATAAGCAGCAATTCTTGTCTTCCAGTAATCAGAACATAGTTGAGCAGTATTTTTCCCTTCTAATTTTACATTACTCCATTTTGTTTTTCCCCTCCTCTTTCCAATCAAAAAATGTTACATCTCTGATCCTCTCATTCAAAAGAACTACTTCCCAGCCATTTAATCTCAAATTCCAGTTTGTAGGATCATGGCCTACAGGCTTTGGGATCCTACCTTCATATAAATCTGTGCCACTATATGCGTAACACGAAGATAACCTCACAGAGAGAGTGAAGAACAAAGGGCATAAGGGAAGAGTAGAAAGGTGCCATGGATATGGTTCCTCAGTAACTAGAGACATGTCTATGAGGACAGCCACAGGTGTGGTCCTTCCACTCACTGATTCAGTTCTGTGAAGGCTGGGTGAGGGATCCAAGCGGATGTGTTGGTCACCTTTTCAAGAGATTTACCAGCTTTATCTCAGTGCTGGGCATAGGCCCCAGACTAGGACTGGATATCATCCCTTCAGCTCAGAGAGTAGGCAGAAGAGACATGCAACCCAGCAGCTGCACCTCCAGTGTGTTTGCTACTCAGTGCTGCTGGTATCCCACAGGGAGAGTGGCACTGCTTCTACTCTGAGGAGAGGATGGTCTGTGACCCTCAGTGGATAATATGGATCACATTTTAGGGTGTAGTTGCTGGTGACTGGAAGATAGTGACTCAGCTGAACTGCATCCATTCTGTCCTTCTGACATCATAAATATACAACTATTAAAAATGAGGAATCAAATAAAAACAGTCAATGTGGTTAGATTTCCTGAAATACAGAGTTAATCAAAGTGTAGGAATGAAATAGTGGTGCCAAATTCCTGTTAGTACATGTGTTTGTAAGACGACTAAGCCCTAAATACTGCTGGAGAAATGCTAAAGACAATCAAAACTTCATGACAGTTCAAGTAATGGATGCATTTTAGCTTGTAGCTAAGGGATTGAGCAGATTTACTTAATCCTTAAAATAACCACCACCCTAAGTAGTTTATAAACCTATATAATATATTACTTGAAAAATAAATCAGAATGTGACGTAAACCAACAAGTATAATAAACGCTGCTGTTCTTCCAAAAGTCTTTTGGACATGTCAGATGTAATTACATTGATACTTATTTTATTCTATTCCCATAAAAGGGATGAATTTGTGGAGGTCATGTACTGCATTATATCTAGGCCTTTTTACTCAGTTGAGCTGTTACGCAAGAAACGCATTAAGGCTACAGGGTAGCTCTTGCCAAAGGCCAAGTGCCACCATAAAAAAGAACACTTAGCAGCTGAGACTTCATTAAAGTATTTCTCTCTTTCTTCTACAGACAAATAATTTTGCTTTGTTAAAGCAAAAATCCTGTTGTTACACAGTCATGGATGCTATTTTTTGTATTTTTGGTCTCTCAAGGTTTCAGAATATCAGTCGTGGAAGTCTAACACAATCTTTTTTTTGTCCTTCTTCTATAAAGAATGCCCAAAATCCCAATTCCAGATCCTATCTGCCGTACTTGAGGAGGGCAAGAGCACCTTAAGAAGAAAGAGAGGGGCATTTTCCCAGCTGAAGCCGATATAAAGGCAATGTGTGTGCCCTTATGTGTACTGTCTGATCTTATTCATTGAGTTAGCAGGAGCAGGATTAGACCCCTTAATCGGCAGAAGGTGGATTAGTGCTAGTATTACTGATAACAACCTGTTTTCTTCAAAAACAGTCTGCACGTGGGTTTTCAGGATTTAAATGCAAAAGATGTTTGAGAGCACTGTAAGAAATTGCTTTTGAGTTGAAATTTAGTATGAAGATAATTCCATAATGACCAACAATTACAAGTTTGTGTAATAAGTGCTCTTCAAGCTCTGGAGACAGTCTCCTTTGGCTTCTAACACAGAAATAGGTCATTTATTAAGTAGAGTTTTGAAATCAATGTGATAGAGAACCTAAAATAGGAGTCTCTATTAAAGACAACTTTCAAGGTAGTCCAACAAAAAGTTTTGCTGTGCCACGGCGCTATATGAACACTGTAGACTAAATTTTAACCTCATTTACAGCACAGGAATCAATGGGCTGGTACTGCAGAAAAAAGGGTAGTGAATTTAAGTCTGAAAGTCAACCTTTCTCATTTGGAGTCTTTCAAATAAGACAGCGAATAAACTCCCTATTGCTGCTGCTGAGGATTTATTACTGGTGCAATACTAATAATATGTACTTATAGACAGAGACGAGAGCAGCGCCTATGCTCCAAAAACCTTAGCAGAGCTTATAGAGACAGGAAGACAAAATGAAGAAAAATCTGAATAGGAGTTGAAGTACATATTGTTGCTTATACGATTTTTGAGACTGTAGTTTTTTAAAGGGTATGATCCTTTCTGCAGTAAGAATGGCAGGACACATGATGTATAGTTGTATAGACCTTCACCTGGATTCACCTACCTCTGTTTTGAAAGCTATTTATCTGAGAAATCTGAATTAGAGAGCTCTCAATTCTCAATGCATAGCTGAGCCATTTCCAAAGACTTCAGGGTAACTTCTTTCTCATCATCATCTGAAAGCAGAGGTAAACTCAAATGCTTTAACTATAGAGAGCTAAAAAGCAGAAGAGATGAATCTCAGCCCATGCATTTATGTTCTCAGAAGGAACGTTCAAGAGGCTTAGAGACCAGTGATGGTGCTCTTTAGAAGTTTCTCAGATTCCCTTTACAGTTGTCAAGATCAAAAATGGTTCAGTAAATACTCAGGGAAATAAAACCTGTCTTTTTCCCTGAGATGCACAGAATACTTCTGTTCTTTTTTTCTCCTAATTTGACTATGCTTACTGTCAGGGCATGTATACTTGAGCATGTGAAAGTGCATGTATATTAATCACCTTTGGACAGACTTCTAGGGAGTATAATAAATAATATATTTACTTTTTATTAAAAAGTCTGATACTTGTGGTTGGAATATGTAATGCTTGGACTTAGAAATGATACTTCTGACTTTGTTTTTGGTTTACAGTTGAGGTTGACAGGTCGTTTCTAGTCTAAAGATATTCTACTTCTTTTTTATTGCAATTTTTATTATTACTCTGCCTTAAGCAATGGAATATATACTTCAATATTTCGTGTACTTGGTCTATTAAGATACACATGCTCTTCTCCCTTTCTTTTTCATTTTATATGCTCATACATTTTTATGATACTACTCTAAAGGTTTATCTGTAAATCAGATCATGCTCAAGTTTTATATTAGTATGTGCTAAATATTATAGAGAAACTGTTCAAACCTACTTAACACACCAGACCGGAAACCCTTTACTGTGAGGTAACTTACTGGGCATTTCATAGGTCTCTAATCTCCATTAGCCTGAATAAACAAACACAACCCACACAAAGCAGCTAAATCCAGGACTTTGCTTACTGAGGCAGAAAAAATAATAATGTTTCTACAAGTTGATGTTAGCAAAGTCAACAGGAAATTATATATGTCAGTAATGTTGTCCAGAGATTGAAGTACTTTCTTCTTATTCCTCTACTTGCCAAAATCATATTTAAAAAAGAATAAAACATAAAGCACCGCTTCACTTACAAGAGCAGCCTGTATGTTCATCAATGCACTGTTCAAATGATTTCCTCCAGCAAACAATACTTTAGTCAAAAGTAGTGCCACTTCTTAAGCATTTGGAACAATTATTCTAGGCAGGAAATATTATGCAGTGGGATTTTTTTCATGATCTGAGATGCTAATATCTCCAACTGCTACTCATTTTGTAAAAAGGGCCCAGAGTCAGCCCCTGAGAAATGGAAAACTATGATGTGAGCTGAAAGACACCCAACGAGGCTCCTGGAGTTCTTCAGTGGCTTATTGTGGTATCCAGTAGGAATAGAGAAGTGCTGCCCATGTTGATGTAAGGAATGGCACAATGACTGCTGGGGCCTGCAGGGTTTCCAAGGAGAACTCTGCCGAAGGTTCTGTAAGTTCTGTCAGTTGCATTGGTTTGTGTATCCCTTGGATACAGGCACATTGCTGATGCATCTTCAATCTAGGAAATCCAGGCAGCATTTTCACCAAAAGGTCATATAAAATACCAAACTGAAGAGAAAGAATGGGATAAGGGAGAGGACAGAGTGCTATTCCAGCCTCTACCAGTGGCTTACTGTGTGAAATGGGACATGCTTCTTTAGGCCACATTCATGCCGTTCATTGTGGCATGTAAGGTAGTGGAAACAACCCACTTGACAGCCCCTGAATGAGGCATTATAACAGGCAATGTAAATGTGGTACCAAACTCCCTGTATTTTACTCTGTCAGAACTTTGGCAGAAGAAGGAATACTAAGGAAAATGAGAGCCTGCTGCTGAGTATGGGACTGAATGTCAAAGATCAATGAAAAGGTTGAGATACTCAATGTCTTCTTTGCCGTCGTCTTTACTGGCAAAAGTGCCTTTGCAGAGAAGAACCTGTGTCTTGGTGGGCAAGCTGAACGTGAGTCAGCTGTATGTTCTACCTAACCACATGTAGAGCTCCATTAACAGGAGTTCAGCCATCAGGATAGCTAAAGTTATTGTAGACCTCTATTCAGCATTTTTGAGATTGCCTGTGGTGTACTGTGTCTGATTTTGGACTTCCTGTTGCAAAGGATACATTGGTAAACTGGCAGAGGGCCACCAAGACTTCTAGGCTATGGAGTCTCTTCCCTTGGATATATTTGGAATTTGACTGGAAAGGGCATGAGCAGTATGACCTATCTTCAAAGTTAGCCCTATTTCAAGCAGACAACCTCCAGTGACATTCTTCTACAATTCCATGATTACATAATAAGCCAGCAGTTCTTAACAGCAGGTGGGCTCTCAGTGCTCTCCTTGGGTCGAAGTACCATGAGATATGTAGTCTGAATATAGTCCTTTGCACTTCTCTTTCCCCTTCCTTTTCTTGATGTCTCTTGTGCTTTGAGTTGCTGTCAGGTTTGTGGTACCTAACTCACAGGGAAATACTGTTTTGCATTTATAGAGTGAATATGGAACACCTAGTGATGCTTGCTAGGGATATTGCACAAATAATAATAAAACCTCTTTTTAAGACTGCAAAAAAGTGAAATTTTGTCCTAGAAGCTCTAACTCTAACCAACCCAAGGCAGGTAATGTGTTCAGTTAGCATCAATATTATATCTTCACTTTTGCTCAGTGCCATTATCGATTTCCCCCTTCCCACCCCCAAATTAAGAACAGTTATTGTTTAGCAGTCAGAGATTACTGAAACACTGATTGGGCTAATATAATTTGTGAATTGTTATGCTGGTTTTTTCTTGCTCCAGGCTAACTTTCCTAGTGAGATTCTAAACTGAAGCAGATGATGTGACATAGTACTCAAACCATGACTGGCTTTTTAAAATGAATTACTGACTTTCCCTTGCTTTTATTTCTCATTGAATTGTAAGCCACCTTATCGAGCATTGCTGTAGCTCAATCTATTTTTTATAACTATGTTTATTTACATTGTGTATCATAAGGCTTTAATGTATTTTCTTTAAAGAATCTCTGCATTACTGAATATTGCAAGTGTTTTCAAAAAAGTCTGTTCAAAAGTGTAACCAGGTCTTTGTTTTTGGCAAATTAGTCAGGATTTGTGCAAGGTATTAAAAGACAGCCAAGCTTGCATGTGCAGGCTACATTAGGTCCAGTTGAACTTACTTGGGCCCACTGCCACCTGAACGTAGCTAAATTCTGCTTCTGATGCCTCTTTGGGTATGGATACATTACAGTGGTATTTGTACAGCATTGAAGAACCAACACCTAAACTGACCTGCCTGGAACATGCCTGGACATCACTTGTAATGCAGAATATCAGGAATGTGGTGGGTTGACCTTGGCTGGCCACCAGACACCCACCCAACTGCTCTCTCACTCAACAGGACAGGGGGACAAAGTACATGAAAAAACTCATGGCTCAAGATAAGGCAGGGAGACTCCTGACTCCTCTACCTCCAAGTGGTGCAGAGGGATGGCGAATGGGGGTTGCAGCCAGTTCATAACATTTTATCTCTGCTGCTCCTCCTTCTCCTGCTCTTTCCCTGCTCCAGCTGGGGTCCCCTCCCATGGGATACAGTCCTTTGTGAACTGCTCCAACATGAGTCCTTCCCATGGGCTGCAGTTCTTCATGAACTGCTCCAGCATGGATCCTTTCTAGGGGGATACAGTCCTTCAGGAATAGACTGCTCCCGTGTGGGTACTCCATAAGCCACAGTTGCTGCCAGAACGCTGCTTCTGTGGGCTCTACATGGACTGCAACTTCCTACAGGTACCTCCACCTGCTCTGGTGTGGGGAGCCTGCCCTTGGCTGCAAAGGGAGGTCTGCCTCACCATGGTCTTCTCCAGAGGCTACAGGGGAATCTCAGCTCTGAGATTCTTCCCCCTCTTTCTCTGACCTTGGTGCCTGCAGGGCTGCTTCTCTCACATTTTTCTCACTCCTCTCTCTCACAGCTGCTGTGCAGCATTTTTTACTCTTTCTGAAATACATTATCACAGAGGCACCACCGGTATTGCTGATGAGCTCAGCTTTGGGCAACAGCAGGTCTGTTTCACAGCTGGCTGAAACTGGCTTTGTCCAATATGGGGTCAGCTTCTGGTGTCTTCTCACATAAACCACCCCTACAACTCTTCTCCCATCCTGCTGTCAAAATCTTGCCATTTAAACCCAACACAGGAGAATAGGGTGATGAGCCCCTGAACTGGCTCAGCTGGAACCAATGTAACCAGAACAGAACTTACCAGCATCAGGTGAATTGTGCCAGCTGGATCCATGCTTTTCTGCTGCACTGAGGCCTCTCATTACCTCTTAAGGGACTATGGACTTGTCTCCACCAGTCCTGAAACAGGAGGTATTTCTGCATCTGAGATGCCACAGCTCTGTGTTACAGCAGTTGATGGCAAACAGACTATATGTTGATGCTTCTTACGGGGCTCTGTTCAGTCTTGCCCTGAACTGGTATAACTGTGAGCATTCACAGAAAGAGTTCAGATGAACAAAAAAGAGACAAGAGATTTGCTATAGAAGAGTGGGCTAGGTTCTTTTCAGATTCATTCAGAATGACTAAAACTGCTGGCTAAATAACAGCTTGCCAAATACTTCTGAACTGCTTGTCTCTCTGTTGCTTCTGTGCCCCTGAGAACAAAGCTTAGAGATCACCACCCACACGTGGGGTGGCCTTACAGTCAATCGCTGGCTTTTGAAAGAAGAGAAAGCCTGCAAGAAGAACTGAAACAGGATTTTTTTTTTTTTCTGTCCAATTCAATTAGCACAAAAATTAGACCTAGAAGACAGGAGAACAGCCAGGGCCATCTTCACTGGCTCTGAAGCCTGCGTTAACTGGACAGCAGCAAAGGTTTCCAATGCCTCATCTGATGATATGCAGTCATCACACAGAAAGGCCATTACATGCTCACCTCTAAATTAACTCTCACTAAACAGCACAGATGCTATAGACTCTCACCTACTGATCAGACTACCACAAATAAACCAGCAGAAATCGACTCCAATCCTGACCACGAGCTGACATTTCCCAGCCTGGCCTCAGGTCTGAATGGGGCATAGATTTTTTTTGTCCTCTGGTCCATAAACCTGCTGCCTTGTTTCTCAGTTCTCTGTTCTGGCTTCCCATTAATTCTCATCAGAAGGTTTGACTAAACTTCTAAATTTCAAAACGCACCTGCTGAGAAACTGCATGCCCCTTGCTAACCACTGCTTCTGCTAACATTTATGGTCCTCTGAAACAAGGGAACATCGTCAGGTCGGTATGTGCAGGCAACAAAACTTGCGGAGGATAATGGACATTATCATGCCCTCTTCTGCACAAGATAAGAATATCCACATTACTCTAAAAGCTTTCAGAACAAAAGATAACACTTAGCTTATTTTCTCTCAATAATTTATTTACACATGCATGAGACATGCATTTGCCCCTTATCACATAAATGCTTACAAACGCAAGCAAATAAACAGAAGCAAGCAGTTTTATCTCTGGGCTTGGGAGGAAAAGAAGAGATATAGTTATTGTTCCGCCGGTTTCAGAAAACCAGGGGGACACCCAAAGTCTGTGGAAATTAAAATCATTCAGTATCAAGACAGAAGCAAAGGAGAAAGGAAGGTAATATATATGTAATATGACTCAGAGAGATTTCAGCTAGATTTTCAAATCCCAAAATGTGTTTGCATGTCTGGCAGAAACAAATATTTTCTTTTGCGTGATAAACTGAACTAACTTGGCATGAAAGCAGATATTTCTTTGAAAGGAAAACGTGGACACCAAAGTGTCACTCTGAGGAGAACTAGGCTCTTATGACACCCAGTCAAATGTGTAATATGGTGACAAATAAGCTCACTTGGCAGACCTGCTTTCTTTCTCCTTTTTCCTCATACTGTGCTTTTCTGCCCACGAGCAGGCATTTCTTATTCTTTTTTTTTTTTGCATTCCAAACCTTAGGTATTTGAAAGGCTGCCCCAAATGTCCATACAGGTGCTTCCGTTTCTTTCAACAGGGATGGATGCTTGGGGAAAATGGGATTATGAAACAATTCAGCCTTTCTACTACCTTCTGACACGGAGGGTGCCAAAACTAATTATTCACCCCCCCTCCCTTTCCCCTCCAAAAGCTGTTATCAGTTCAGGGGTCTTTAAGGCTCAGGAGGTATAAAGCTGCTTGCTGCTCGAGGCTGAGCAGACCCCAGGCTGGCCCTGCACTGGTCCCTTTCACTGCTGTTCCTTTCTTCTGGGCCATTTTAGTCCTTTTCATGCAGGTGCTCCCATTGTCCCCTTCCTGCTCACTATTAAAAGAAGAATGCCTTATTGTTCCTTTTTAATGAATCTTCACACGACAAAGGTTCATCCAGCTGCCTTTGTGAGGCATCTCAGTTCTGCAGAGATCCAAGTCTACGCCCAGCACTACCCCCGTCTGTGCCAGCAAGACTTGCAGCCCGCCCATGGCGTGGACGCATTTGGGGAACAGGGGTCACAAGCCCTACAGTGTTATACAAGTCTGCAACTCCTTCCTCTGGCAGTGGGAAATGTTGGTGCTGGGATAACTCACTTATCATCCTGCTTTTGCTGGAAACATTTTGAGAATATGAAAAAAATAGTAGGAGCTGATCTGAGATCTGATCTATGCCCCTCAACCTCTTTATCTTCTTTTTTTTTTTTTTTTTTTTTTTCCCCCAGTAACTCAAGGCTGCATTTGCCTGCACTTGTTTTGTCTATGCCTGAGTGTTTTCAGTTTCATGCCTGGTTGCCTGCCTACCTGAGCACTGCTGAGAGCATGTTTCTCTCTGTGAAAAGAATGCATATGTTTGCCTGCCTGCCTGCTTGGACCAGGAACTATTTCTATGGGGAAAAAGAACAATTGCTGTTGAATTACAGGCAGCCACTTCTTTCTGAAAATTGTTCTTCTTGCAGACAACAGCTGAGGTTCACTGAGGTGAATGCAAGGATGTGTAATGTATTTTTACCTGCCCCAGCCTGTCCATTTTTTTTCTAGGTAAGGAGAGAGTGCAATTTCTTACACAGAGAGAAGAGACCCTTCAGCCACCCTTAGGGTTAGAAGGCATGAAGTTGTGAATGGAGGATTCTGGATCCTTCCATAATGCCAGCTGCAAATTATTCCTTATTATGCTAGATAAAATGGCCTGAGCAAGAAAGGTGAGGTTACGGCTGCTTTCCATGGCTGCAGCTCCCCATGACTGACTTCTATCCTTAAAAGCCTTGAATGTGATTTGTGTGAAGGGTAATTTAAAGATTGTGGTTTGTTTTTTTTTTTAATTTGGCATAAAATGGGTTTGTGATTCTACCACCAGAACTGCAGCAAGAGGTGTTGTGTTTTTGCCATGTGTGGGGATATGAAATCAAAAGTTCCAGCAATTCCTTCCTGACACTGAAGAGCATGTTATTTTTCATCTGCAAAACACTGCCAGGAAAGTGGAAAACAACAAGGAGAAACAACATAACCTATGTTACTGCAGAAGCTTAAACCATGGCTGAAACTAAACCCTTCTCAATCACAAATGTAATTAAAATGCCCTATTCTGAGAAAAGGAAATAGGCAAATCTATGGAACTAGGAGTCATATCAAAATATTTTTTAAAAAAAAAATCCATTGTATAGCCTTCTTTGGAAATTCTAGAAATAACTGCAATACAAAACCAATACAAAATACATGGTTGGTCTTACGAAAGTCTGAAAATTCCTTAGGTCAAGGAAGGCAAATAGGATTGAAAGTTCTCGGGGTTTTTTTATTAGCATTTCACCTAGAAAAATTGTTTTTGCTCCTTTGTAGTCAGTTTTATTTTCTGGTATTATCTTCTCCTTCCCCAGTCAGTGAAAACTCTGATCATTTCAATTTACTTACAGGTTTATGCCCTGTAACTAAACTCTTATCTGACAACAGCTGGCCTTTTCTCATCTTTGTTATCTTCTCCTTTTCCCTAATATACCACTGATCTCAATACACGTTTCCTAAACCTGCTCTCTATTCCTCCCACCCTGCTTTGTGTCACTGTGGAATCAAAGGTATGAAACGCAGATCCACACTGTGCACTGACTGTAGAACACCAACTTTGGATAAGTCTTTTGAGCAGGAGGTAGTAGGCCAAACATGGGTGCTAACAAGAAATTCAGGCTGCCCGCCTTGTGGGATTCTCCAACTATTTTAACTCCACCCTTACTCGTGTGCCTGCCAGAATTGCTCTGTTAACTCATTCAAAGCTGGACCTTTACTGCATTCTGCTAGGAGAATGTCTGAAATCCACCTAGAGTAAATCACAGACATTTCTCTGCAATGACATTTATAAGAATAAAATGCCTCTCCAAACACTTTTCATGTGTTAATAACAAAGGTTTTTATCACAGACCTCAACTTCTGGGCACTGAGAGATCATGCCTACTTTGCCTGGCCACTCCTGCATAGTGTTTCCTTGAGGAACCAGCATTCAGCAATTTGGTTTCAGACACAGGTGACATGATGCCCTCTGTTAATACCGTGCCATCTTCTGACGGCTGGTCAGACTGGCTCCTTGCCTTTTCTATGTATGGATTTCTAAGTCTCCTTCCTAAATTAACTTCTTCCTTCATTTTTATTTCCCATTTGAACCTATTTTGCATACTTTTTGTGGATATTTTGGTATTATGACATTTAGTCCTCAGCCAGCATTTTCCATCATTAACTCAGTCTCCTGAATTAGAAAGAATAAAGTTTTCCTTTTGTTATGCGATGAAGTTGGTCAGAATGTGTAGAAGTCATTTTCCTAACTGGTACAGGGGCTTTTCCTATTTATAGACAGTATTTTTAACTGTAATAAAGAGGTCATTTAGGAAGTGAAGCATTTCTTTGCCTATGAACATTTTCAATGAACAAATGGCAGCTGGGACAGAAACTCCAGATTAGCATATCTTTCTGACAGTCTTTAAAATGATCTGGTAAGATCCAGACTCTTCACTGTCACCAGCTAGGGAATGTGCATCTTTGAAGTATTTTTACCAACTCTTTGTGATTTTTGTTGTGAGCCGAGGAAAACTTTTTCTGTGTGGAATTTAATAATCCTGAGCCAGGGTTCTTTTTTAGTAATTTCTCCCACTTTTTGCTATTATTGTGGAAGTAAATGTAACATGTTTTCAGTCCCAGATTTATAGATGTCTGAAGCTGCAGCTCAATTCCTAGAAGAGAGGTATTCAACACTATTGTTTTGGATAAGGTGTCATTTTGATGTAAATTGAACTATTCAATTTCTTTTTTGTTTCCTCAAAAAGCATTATTTTCTTTCGTCCACAGTCATTTCACTTTTTTTTTTTCTCTTTGTAATAACAGATATCAAACCAATTAAAGTTGTTCTATTTGGAATGAATGTTCCATAGTCCTATCTAAGCAGCAGACTATTCTGGGGCATTCCTTGGACATCTAAGATCTGAAGCAGCCCTCACTCTTAAGAAGCAAAAATTAACAAAACATATTTTAAAAATAAAATCCCACCAGGCATTCTACAGTGTACAATGTTTTGTCAATACAATGGACTCTTCCCTCTATCCCCAACAGCATCCAACATCTAGCTCCTCTCATATCCCTAAAGCTCCACCCTGGAGAACTCTTATAGTCTACATATACTGGATTTTAATTTTTGGAAGATACGTAGCCTTAATTTTCAGCCCATATGCTACATTACCTGGCTTGGGGATGTGGGGAGAGAGACAAAATCCAACGAAAATGAGCACACTAATCTTTGTTAGGTTTAGAATCACATCTTCACAATTTCTTTCAAGCCTCCTCTAGGTTTTGTAAATGTTCATCTGAAATCTTCCTCATTATTAGCATGTCATACAGATAACAGACACCACCATTTACCCCCTGCCTTACTTAGCTCATTATTCTTTGAAACACAGCAGGTGCTTTTTCTTTTCATACCTAAATAGCCCCTTATGTGTGTTTGTCATGAGGATTTTTTTTTTTTTAATGCTAGCTGCAAAGCCACCTGCTGGCCCTCTTGGGACAAGCCTTGTTTGGCTAGCACCTCTCCACGCAGCACTTTGCAAATAGCTCTTCTGCTCTGGAAACCCAGTATTGTCCAGTCTGCACCAATGAGTGGTGGTGATTTCATATTTCTGGCAAGATTTTCTCTACTGTCCCCCCTGAAAAGCAGTTTGCTCAGCCCATTCACTGACATCCAGGGGAAGAAATGGACTCTGGTGTCCAGTGAACCACGCTGCTGTTCCCCAAACTTCTGCAGGGCTTATGGCACAGGTCTCCTCCTGAGAAATGCAGAAATCATTCTGTCACTTCGGGCAACATTGCAGTTCTACCTGTTACTAAATCACATCTATAGCAAACACAACTTTAGTGTGAATTTTCCTACCCTGTTACACAGCTGATTAGCTACTATCCACTATAATTTAAGCTTAGGGAAACAGTTTCTGCCCACCATTTTCAGTGATGACTGCCTTCAGTGTTAACGAAGTATATTTGTAAATTACAGTGACAGGCAGACCAAGCTGTTAATCATTACTTGTCCTTACACTACCACGATACAGTGTGCTATGTATGTTCATTTTCTACTGTGCACAGCCAGTGCTCAGTTATCCACAGACAGTTTATTTAGTTGACAGATTAATTGTGCCACAGATGCAGAGACACCGGGGGAGGCCAGCTCAGTTCTGGCAGGATTATTCATGCAAGTGCGGTTCTGTACAGTTGTTGATACATTAGTCTCACTGGGTGCATGGTGGCCCAGCCAGGGAAGTTAGAGGATACAAAGGACCACAGACATCTCCAGCCTGCTCCAGCATGGGCAGGACAACCTGTAAGCCCAATCAGGCACAATATGGTTCAAACAGACCTACTTGGTTGCATGCGGGAGGTGACTCCGGAGCTGTGGTTAAGAGCTTCTTATCAGACTGAGTAGTGCGGCATGAACTTGCTAGCCAGCTTGCGTCCAGTCGTTGGCAAAAGCTTATAAACCCTCAGAGAGCTGTGGAGCTTAATGCAAAGAACTTAAACTGTTCCACAAAAGCAGCTTAGGAAGAACAGAAAACATTAGCTTAAACTGAGGACCAGCAATTCCATCCTTGTAATCAGAGCCAACTTACTGGGATGCTCCTCTTTACCCGTATTGTCAGGTTTCTCTGATATCCCTTGTGTTCCAGCCCTACGAGCACCTACCCTCCCTGCACTGCAGCTTCTTGAATGAGGGATGATCCTGCCTTGGGTTGTAATTCCCCAGGCACTCTGGTAGAGTAATGGGATTCAGACAATGGACTTGGGTTCAAACATTTCATTTCATGAGTCAGTCTGAACCAGATTACTGAGCAATTTAGTCCATGATTGCTCAAATATTTCTGCCAGCCTAATGGAGGCAGTGGTATGGAGGTGGAAAAGAAAGCTTTTAATGATTTCCTTAGAAGTTCTACTATGTCTTTATCTCAATGAGTTCCAGTGTAAAGTATAATTCTTTAAGGACCATTTGTGCTTCATATCTGGCAATGTTAGGAAAAACTATCATATAGTGGAACCTTCCATATATTTGGATAAAAACACTGTCAAAGCCTGAAGCTTTCTCAAAACTTATATGCATTATACATAGTCCTTTTTACCCAATGCAAAAAGTTTATGTTTGCTCATTTTTTATTTCAAGAGCCAATCCTTTGCCAGTACTCCATTTTGTGCTTTGCCATCTGCAGAAGAGTTGAAAAGTAAATAATCCACTGTTTTTCATAAAATCAGGTACAGAATGTGGGTTTATTTTCTTCAGATGCAAGACAATAACTCTCAACATCCAAAAATGAAAGGCAACTAACAGAAAGGAATAATTTATCCTCTCTTGCTGCAGACATTGTAAATCATAACTGAAATTAAAGACTAAGTCTTGATCACAGACTTTTTATATCTTTGCTCTACAAGAGAAGAGCAAATCCTTGACATTTAAAGCAGAGCTGGAATTGGGAAGCTGAAATTTTTTAGTTCCTGTTGGAAGTGCCTTTCTATCCCTTATAATCCCTGGAGGTATTTAAAAGACGAATAGATGTGGTGCTTAGGGACATGGTTTAGTGGTGGACCTGACAGTGCTAGGTTTTTGGTTGGACTCGATGATTTTAAAGGTCTTTTCCAACCTAAATGATTCTATGATTCAACGCAATGACTCTTTTTGGTCCAGTGGAGTCACTTAAGAAGAATTTTATAGTTGTACTCCCCAAACTTGATATCCTTTCTAATTCCCATATGAAGATGTTAAATACTGCTAGAATCAAAATCTCCTTCTAAATTTAGAGGGGGAAAAAAAGAACTACTGAGGAGAGGTTGAAAAATTTGGGAATTATAAATTTGATCTAGATCTCATTTACAGTGGTAAAAATCAAGAATTATTCTCATTTCTGTGATGTACAACTGGTAAGGAGCTGGCAGTGGAGGGAGGAACGTAACTACCTTTCTTACAATTCTGTTTCTCTGGGCTATGTTATATAATCCCAAGCAAGAACAAAGTTATGAGCTATATTTATTAATGATGAATCTGAGTCAGTGCTTTCTTACACCACTGTTAAAGAGGTATGATTTCAGAGGTGTTGCATTGATCTAAATCCATAGCAAAATCAGATTCAGGTCTCACTTTATGATTTGAAACACTGCTCAATTTGGTCCAGAGATTTCTCACCTTCTTTCAGCACAATAATTAAAGGATGCCAAAGGATGCTGATGTCTGTTGCAAACTGACTTGGACGGCTGTGATTTGGAAATGAAAAACTGGAAGAAGCGAGTGGCAAAGAATTAGCAACAGTGCTGAGGGGGAGAAAAAAAAAAGGAAAGGAACAGAAAATAGAGCAGGCAATCGATGAAGGCTAGGCAGAAAAAGAATCCTGATAAACTAGTAAGAGACAGAGTGAGTTTCATCAAATAGAAAAATGTATGTGCATGTGTAATAGAAGTATAGTAGGGATTGGAATCTTGCATCATTTTACAAAGTGTTTTCTGAACCTGTGTGGTGAGAATATTTTTGAAGAAATATCATTGCTTGTATTGTAATACAGTCTCCTTCTGGGTAGATCAAAGGAATCTGCTCTTTGCCCTTGAGTTTTTAACTAAAATCTTGTCTTGGGGCAGAACGACTTGTTAAGGAGCAGGGTTAATATCACAGCTGAAGAGGCAGGAAAGTGTTATTCTGTCTGCCGTTTGTGACCTCCTGACTATGCAACATGAATAAAACAAGTTAGGAGAGAAAATATCCAGCTACATATCCCTGATTTCTCTTTCTAGAGGAAATTACCTGGAATACACCGAAATCCACAATGGGCTGCCTGAAGTATGACAATAGATAGATGTCAGTAGGCA
The DNA here is from genome assembly GCA_013399095.1 of Psophia crepitans. Taxonomy (NCBI): domain Eukaryota; kingdom Metazoa; phylum Chordata; class Aves; order Gruiformes; family Psophiidae; genus Psophia; species Psophia crepitans. The sequence continues at coordinate 19,578 of VWZZ01005869.1, read as the reverse complement.
TTATTAGATAGAACACGTGCAAAATAAAGAGGATGAATATCTACATTTGCCTGAGTATAATTCCAGGCCCATTATCTTCAGCAGAAAAATCACCCACAACTTCAGGTCTTTGTAGACTTTTTAACCCCAACAGCAAATGGCTGAAACAACAGTTTCTTTGTTTCTTTTAATATATGATCCAATTGCTGAATCTCCAATATGTTTAGATCTTTTCAAAAGACAGTTCGATTATGGATTCATTACAGAAATTGTTAGAGGAAAGAAAAATGTTAATGTAGCTAACAGCAATATCAGCATATCTACATGCTATGTGTAAGTGAAGTGCTTTTATTTCAGCATGACTGGAAATGTTAGCTGTGCTCCAGGTATGGTCAGATCATGGTAACTGTTCTAAAGCTAACGTGCAGGAATTATAATAAAGTTTAAATGTAGTGCACTGGCAGAGTACACGTAACAGACGAGGCTTATTTTTAGAAAATGAAGCTGAAGAGATGCTCAGTCTCTGTTCACAAAAGCCATTTATTACACCGATAGTTCAACCAAAATTGCTAACAAATTAATGATTATGTTCTCAGTACAAGATATAGACAAAAATCCTGTTTAAAGTGTACGGACTGCTGATTTGTTTCATGTGCCCAGAAATAAAGTTTCTCAATACTTCTGAACCATATGGAAAAATCCCAATTTTTTATTTTTATTTTTTGTTAAGAGATAGAATAGAATAGAATAGACTAAATAGACGAGACTAGACTAGGCTAGACTAGACTAGAATAGAATAGAATAGAATCATTAAGGTTGGAAGAGGTAGGTTACATTAAAGACAATGGAGGATATTTCATATTGTGTTGTCTTTCTAAACTTACAAGTTTGGAAGAACTGGCCAATTTTTTGGTCATAAGCACCTTAAGGAAGTTTCAGACAATATCCTCCCTGCAAAATGAAAACTGCCACGTACTATTTGAGTGGACAGCATTACAGCACCGTGTCCCTGCCTGCTCATCACCAGTTACACCCGCACAAGACTGATGCCATTGCAAGCATAGATGAAATGCTCATATGAATCTTGATTTTCTACCGTATCTAGGCTTTCTCATTTGAAATCCAGGACCAATGGATGGTTTCAGACTAATTGCTTCTAGACTTTTTTTTCTTTTTTTGGTGAAGTCTCAGGTTGTGACAGTTCTAAACTGCAGGAATCATTTTTAGAAGCCCTTCATTATAAAACTTCAGCATCTGTGAATATACTGGTTCGTTATATTTTCAAACATTCAGAAACAAAGGGAAGAAAAGCCTGTATGTGAAATTTAAATGGTCTGGTTACCATGGCAAATATATATGTGCATACCCAGGGAAAAAAATAATAAACCTTTGATCAGGGCACATGTTATTTTTTATTTCTTAACTTATCTCTGATATTTTGGAACATGTCTTCCAGCAAAACAGATCGCATTCATAAACACTTAAAGAATTTTAACCTAAATCACATTTTCTGGCAAAATATTTTTTAAAAATAACTGGTTTGTAAGATATGTACAGTGCGTTCCAGTATCTCTTCACTTAAAAATAAGGAAAGTATTCCTTATGAGATCTAGAGAATCTGTGGAATTCATTTAACTGTGCAGTAACACTCCAAATTAAGCAGGAAAGTACTGTGGTCTGTAAAAACACAGTACAACTGCAATTAAAAGCTATGGAGAAAGCTCCTAGATAAATAAAGGAGGTATTATTAGAAATATGGAACAGAAAAGGTCAATCGGTTCTTATTTACTTGACAAAATTAAAAGCCAATGCATCTGATTCATGCTGGCATAGTTCCACACTTTTCACGGAGTTGATGGTGGCATAATAAAGATCAGGAATTATTACTGCACACCGTGTTTTTGAAAATCCATTGACAGTATCAAAAATGCTGAATGGCAACAAATACCAGATTTTTGAAAATATCTGTTGTTTTGACTAAACAGAAAGGAAATGAAAGCTCACCCTGAAACAGTGAATTGAAGGCTGTTACAGACCTGTAGGGTGCCCATTGAATTATTGATATAAATTTCTGCATGAATTAAAGTAGTACCAATTGTAAGAACAATGCAGAGAAAAGGGACATCCTGAAGAAGGCAGGAGTCCATTATTATTCCATGTACTACGTGCTGTTCAGAACAGTACTGCCGAGAAACATTCCTTGGTAGCTGTGATACACCTTTTCAGAAACAAGCCTTGCTCTCTCCTTAATAAGTACTTATGCAAAGGAAGAAGAACTCTCAGGAACAGTCAATCTGTTGCTTAGCTAGCATGACAAATTGTGCTCTCATCAGACTCATGCACTTCTAATTTGCCGAAGCTAACATGGATTGCAGATTTAAAAATGGGAACAGAATATGGTTCCTCTATAAGTGCTTTTTTTGAGGCTCTCTTCTTCTTAATTGCCCACTCTATTGTATATTTCATTAGTCCATAAGCACACTTTGTTTCTCATGCAGCTTAGTTTTGAAGCTTAAGAAACTCTAAAACTGAAAAGCGTTTTGTTATTGAACTCCAAGAGGTGCATCAAATCACTTCGCATGGAATGCGTTAGCATTTGGAATATTTTGGTAATGGAGAAGGGTATGGCTTATTGCAGTTGAGTTACTTTCCTGCTTTATTTCCTTTTCAAGTGAACTTATAAGTCATTGAAGGATCTCTGAATGACAGGCTTGCTTTCTATTGCTGTTTACAGAACAGGTACAAAATGTGTGGGTTTTTTGCTGCAAAATTATGCTGAAATGTCTTACCCAAAGGTGGGAAAAAGTGGGGTACTAATCAGAGACACATGCATACTTTACGTAACATTTCAAGCATTGTAAAACTGGGGAAGAATTGGTATTTGTTAACACCTGCTGCCAACTTCACAAGGAGACCATTACCTCTAACCAATACTGAACGGAAAGTATCTGATAATTTAATGTATTCCAGCAAATAACAATCACGATGTTGATAGTTTAAAAATATTAATATCAATTTATTGAAAAAACTTTAATAAGGCATGGTAGTGTTAGGTTGATGGTTGGACTTGATGATCTCAGAGGTCCTCTCCAACCTTAGTGATACTATGATTCTATGATAAATGTGCACGATACTTGTATGTTTGGGATAATTTAAGTAATGTCTTGTACTCAGGTTCTCTGTCACTCCCCAAAACAATGAGCTGTATGGTGCTCATGCTGAAATGTTATTTAATTTAGTCTCTCAAAGCCCATGTATCCTACTTCTGTTTTTTAAAATATATTCATCTTGCCAACAAATTTAAACAACATTTCCTCATTGTCGTCAGTTATCTGAAAGGAATGGCTTAGGACACCTTTAAGATCTATTTGCTTCTTTTGATTTTTGTGTCCTGTCTCAAACTTTACACACATCGTTATTTTCTTTCTTCTTTTCTTTCAGAAGTGGGAAGAGGGTCAGGCAGGGTGAAGTGCTGCCAACACAGTGTTAACCTCTGGCAGCTGCTACCTTAGTGACCTATAGTAAAAGAAAGGAGGTATCCTGAAAATCGTTACGTTTCTTTATGCCCTTTTCAATTTGCCGAGACAAGAATGATGTTGGCATGCAGCACAGTCCCGTCCTAAGATTCTGCTAAATGGTAGGGTCTTCTGTTACTGGGACAGTTTTATCTACTGCCTTTGCTTATAGTGCTTCCCTCATGAAAAACATCATTTCTTCCTCTGCTTCCAGAGAAAGCAGCCTGAAACTAACTGGAAAAAAAATCCACTTTGCTAACTCTTTTACCCTCTGCCTCCGTATTATATTGCCTTTTTCATGAGAGAAGGAACTGTCACTGGCAAGCTGGAGGCTTGCTGCCCGGGGGCCACACTTGTTTCAGATGGAGGTTATGTTGAAGCTCTGGAAACCGAACTTCTGTGCTTGGTAGGCTCACTTTTGTAGAGCCTTTGCTAGTAGATCTAAGAAATGGGAAGATGTTAAATGATGAAAGGAGCTCAGCAGATACTTCAAATGATACCAGTGTTAGAGTTTTGTCCTAGTGTGAGAATGCACCAAATCTGAGAAGGCACTTTATTGCTCACTGACTTGCTCTTGGCTTTAAATACCTTAATCAATATAAAACTTGGACATCTACCTTTAATTTGTTGTCCTTGTACTGGAAATTGAGCTTTATTATGCATGGTGGAACAGTTATAGCTAAGCATGCTTGCCTTTGCTAATGAGGCATTACAGGGTCCTTGGTACTGTCAAGGCCCTACAGGCACTAATGACCTTTCTTGCCTTCCACCACCCTGATAAGGCCCAGGACACCTCTGAGACTGTCAACCCTTGTGCCAGCGATTCCACGTCAGGCCTGGTCTACAGCTACCCACTGCCCTTGCGACCATGGGCTCTGATGAGCTGAGTCCACATCCTGGCCTGGCCTTGGTCCAGCCCCACCTCCACAGAGATGCTCAATACCTAAGGTTGGGTCTCCTTCTTGTGTACCCGTGGTCTGCCCTACTGCCATAGGGCAGGGTCCCCCAGCCAGGGCCTGTCCCACTGTCTGCAAGGGACCCTGCCCAGCCACCCTCAGGAGTTCTTGCTGCTCCCAACAGGAAGTGTAAGTTACAAGTATATGTAATTTTTAAGTTTGGCAGACAAGGTACTCAAAAGGGGGAATAAGAAAAGTAGCAAACAGGAAACATCTGCAGTTATCCCACATGAAGCTGTTCCAGAAGACCAATTCTGGTCTTGCTCACCTCTGGCAATTATGTTCTGCGATGACCCTACATCCTCACAAGAACAGGTTTGCAGGTACGCCTGTATGGCGTCTGCGAAGAATGGGTAGTAAAAGTTAAAGATCTGTCTTTGAACAGCTGTTGTGAAACCTTGAGCTGCTATAAAATATTTCTACAAGAAGCTGAGCATGCTTTACAGAGAAATAACAAAGGAACGACTATACGTGGAAGATAAAATGAAATGATGTGGTATTCATATCATCATATATTTCTGAAAAGACCATAATTTTAGAGGTGATGAAATTGGCACTATATTTTCATTGATTTGCTGTATCTGTTCCAGTTCTAAGTGGCATGTGGAAATTATCTTTTAACAAAGATTATTAAATGCCTATCTGTCATCACTGATGTTGGTTTGTATCCCCTCTGTGGACCTAGACTAGCCAATGAAAGCATCAAAATCATTAGAGGCATTTGATTAAGAATTACTAAGAACTTAATTCCTTAGTAGTTGCTTGAAATTTCTTGTCTAAATTTTCATAATGGTAAATTCTGTATTTTGTCTACTAACCCACTGAATCCAAAGTATTTAGTTTGAAAATAAAATCAAAACAGTCCTGAAATAATTAATTTTGTTGTTTATGCTTCTCAAAACAATGATTAATAATGATATGATTAATAACTTCTCCCCTTCCGTGCCTAAGAAGGTACTCCCTTCATTAAAACACACTTCTATGTATTCTAAGAATTCTGGGAAACAAACAGTTATGTGTAAAATTTACTTGAAGTATTTTAAATTCCTGCCCTGTTTCTAATGATGAAAAACTGCAGCGTTACACATTGTGACAAAGACATAGGATGAAGGATAATTACAGAATGTGTTACTGCCATTCATGTGTGAAATCTTCTAGGCTGGAAAAATGCATGCTCTTAGACAGTAAAAGAGACACCAGTTAAACGGATAACCTTGGTGCACAGAAAAATTCTGAACACGTCTAGCTCTTCACCAGGTATTCATCTGAGAATGCCCTGTGTAATGCACTGGTTTTTATTCTGTTTGGGTTTTTGCTTTTTCAGCAGAATGATACTCTTTTAAGAAGAAATACCCTAAAGGTCAAATTATTGTTGAAAACTAATTCCTAGCTAATATATTTTTAAGTAGGTGGGATTTAGGCAATTTTTAATAGACAAGTCCTGAATTCTTTGCTGAACTCTGTCTTTTACCTTGTCAAGGAAACATCTTATTTTATTTACTTGACAAACAGTCATGTATGAATACTTAGATGATTTAAAATATGTATGTGCAAAATTTATGCAACTATGGTATTTCACTTGAAATTGAACTTATTTCTCACAGTTCATTACACAATCCACAGAGAGATATCTTATGAAAGAATATTCACTTATAGTACACAAACCTTTAAGCGAAAATAGATCCACTGTTATCCAGCAAAAAATAAAACCAAAAAACCACTAACTCATTCAAAAAACAAATAAATTTTCAGATAAATGTTGTGTTTGTATAAGAAGCTGCTGGAAATCAAGAGGTTTGTGAACTACTCCCGTGAAAACATTTTGTAAGTAAAAAGCATTTTGGAAATTAAAAATTGGGATCAAATAGTTAAGAATGTCAGCAAAACAAAAAGTATGACATTTTCGTAGAACTGATCTACAATGAAGCAAGAATTTTGAGTTATGTGCTGTCCATGCCATACACCCCAACAGACTAGAACACCCTTTTTTAAAAAATCATGTTTAATTTTATTTCACTCATCTTTGCTTACCCCTAGTTATAAGATCAGTCACTGTTTTTTATATTTCAGTGGTGGTACTAGCACTGGCAGTAAGTTGCTCTCACAACAGTTTCTCATACTCTTCCATGCTCTACCACGTGTTCTCTGCCAGGCTGTGACTGAACTGTCTCTCAGCACTGTCTGTTTCTGCCCTCAAAGGATGGTTAGGAGAGGACAGAGAGGGGAATGGGAGGAAACATCCACGTGGTACTTGGAATCATAACAAAGGAACTTTATATTTAAATTTTGTAAATATTTTATATTTCTTTCACTCCACTCTATGTGCAGAGCCAACATGAATTCTTACTCCCTGCAGCAATGGTGCAGGCAACTGCATGACTTAACATGATACATGTAGTACCACTTGAAGTCACTAAGAGTATTCAGTAGTTAAAATAAATAGGAGTAAGTTTTTGAGGGAACAAAGCACTTTCTAGTAATCAAAGCACTTTATAGTAAACTATTCTGAGCAGGGATGTTCTTTTCTGCTGAAATTACCCTTTCTAATTTACTACCTAAATATTAAATGGACAAGTAATTCCTTATAATGCATTTTTTTCAAGGGGAAAGAGTATTATCCCCATCTTGGTGAGACTCGTAAGCCAAAAGATTAAGAATAGGAACTTGGGTGGCTGAGGTTAGTCCTTGGAAGGAGTCTCTGTTTCCATCTCCTGCAGAGGGACCCTAGGGACTTTGTAAATAACCCATGTATTGTGCAGAACCACTGGGCTCAGCATCTGGATTCTTTCACAGGCTGCTTGGCTGATCTGGAGCAAGTTACTGAATCACAAGTACTGCTGAGTCCATTATGACCTTTTCTTACCATTAGAGCAGTTCAGTGGGGCCTCTGCAAATTTGGGGGTTATGTTATTCCTACCAGCTTTCTGCCAACAGAATGTTTTTAAACTACAGAGCAGCATACAATTATAGCTTGTTCCATCTGCCTTCCTCTTTGCTTTGGAATATTTTTTGAGAAATAAATCTTTTAAAGATCCCGTATGAAACAATCTGTTAGTCAATTAATATAAATAGGAACGGAAATGATATTACTGTAGAATTTTTTTTGAATAGTAAAAGTCTTCCATAAAAAGTCTGAATTCCCTAGGTTTTTAACTAATTTTATTTCAGCTTTATTGGCAACAAAGTTGCATGCATATGCAACACCTTCTCCTCCTGCCCTCAAGGAACAAAAGCTGTTAAAAACATTATGAAGAAAGCTTTATGACTTAAATCTGTTGTGTTTCTCCTAGTGTTACACTGGCAAAATATTCTATAACAATAAAATTAGTTAATGAGTAGTTTCATCAATTTAGAATAGCAAAAATGTGCTGGAATATCATGTAAAGCAGAGTTCTGCATTGTTGCAGCAAACAAAGCAAAAAATTCAAAGTACATATTTGATCAAGTGTGTTCGAAAATACAAATAAGAGTGCTGCGTGTGTATCAAATGTGAAATAATCACAGCCTGCATCTATCTACCAGTTGCTGGGAGTATGAGTTATAATCAGTTGTAACTAAAAACACTGGCAAATTAAGTTTGAACCGAACTGCAGGAGAAGGATAAACAATAGATAGGAGTATGTAATTTAAGAGTAAAAGCTATATTCAGGGGAGAAAGAAGGGGGAGGGGCAATTTCAGCACAGCTGATTAGGAATTCATGGAATTTGACAAGAGATTCTAGGCAGTACTCAGGGCAAGATGGAATCTTGTCACTCCTGTCAATGGGTGCTTTTCCTTTCAGCGTGGTCAAGATTTCTGCCCTAATATCGGATCTGAGGCTCATCACTTGTTACTTCAACCTCAAAGTTAGATCTAAATTAGAAATGTTGCATTCCCTAAACTATGCCCTCTAATGCCTTACGGTGAACCTCCTTCTTGCCAACTTCCTGTGTAGAAAAAGAATGCACTTATATTTAAAATGTTTACAGATGTGCTTAGATTTTAAATCAAAGTACTTTAGAGCAGAACTATTTCTTTAATGGGAAGATAAACCCTTCCACATCTGCTTGATTGCTTCCTCCTAAAAGTATACTGAGAATTGCAGTTTCTTTGATCAGAGGCGAAAGTAGACTGACCTTCAGCATGGACAGAGTTAGGAAATGCCATGAGTTAACCTCCATCCCGGGATTTGGGGCTCGCCTGTAGTCAGGGCTTTCCAAAAAGGAGTGGTAAAAATAAAATACATAGCTTCTACCACTGAGGAATTCTCAGTCAATTATGAGGCACTGCCTCTGAGGTTGTACATCTTCAAAGAATTCATCACCCTTCCTCCTTACAACAGGGAAGAGTCTGATATTATCCAGGCCTTTGAGAGTTGTACAATAAAAGAAAGGAGAATCAACTGGATGAAGCAAGAGTCTTTTCTTTCTTGCACCCTTCAGTAGGTTCCTCTGTGTTCAGACTGACTCAAAAAAGTGAACAACACTGAGTAAGCACTAGAAACATTGTATTGTATTTTAATTTTTTTTTTATTTATTTTTTTTAAAGCAAAATGTTTGCCATAGTCTGATGTGTTCATTACTGGGCGAGTGAGCCAGTTATCTCATTGGGTTGGCTTCATTTTACAAAACAGAATAACACTGTTGTGGCAGTCACATAGCAGAAACTTTAAAGCTCCCTTCAAAAAGCCTTGATTTAGTTACAAATGTTATAATACACATTACAGACATAACACATTGCCTGTGCTTCTGACCTCTTAAGTCACTTCATAAGAACTCAGATGGTCTGGTTCAACTTCTTTGATGTATATACAACTCCACAAGTCTCAGCACTGTTTAAGGGTGAATTTCCCTTTGTCCCTGTTGTTAAAACCTCAGAAGAGTTTTCTTCTTCTGACTAGATACACTGAGACAAATAGTTTTGAGCTGGAAAATTATGTCATGTATTCCCAGGAAAAAAAACAATGACTGTTTCACATGTCCCCTTCTATAGAAAGATCTCTGCAAGTTGTCTTTGGCAGAACCATGCCTGATTCTATTTAGTTTTGTCATGTGTACAATTTATCTGTGCAATGATATAGGTGATATTTAAAAAAATTCATATTTCTGCATATGCAAGATTATGTGAGGCTGCAGTAGAATCAGGTACTTGAGCTAGATTAGGCACTGGGCTGCGTCTAGTAATGGCAGTAAAGGCACCCTTTTGATTCTTAGTGTTAAAACATCACCTGGAAAACCAAACTGTGTAGCAGATTGATCACTCTCAATAAGTGGAAAATGCCATTACCTGTCTGTCAATGGGATTTTTTTTCGAACGGATAGGACAAACATGTAATCAGACTAGCCTAGAAGACTCAAAGTCCCCATAACATACTTTCAGAAAGAAAATCAGTTCTTTGACAGGACATAACGAGTAAAAGCCTGGAAACAAGAGGGACACTTGGGAAAGTGAGAAGAGGAGATGAGACGTATTAGTAAAGAAGGGAAACACGAGGGAAAGTCTGGGTAAACAGGAAACAATATTAGGAGACTAGTGAGTAGAGGAATGGAAAACAGGAGGAGTCATCTGAGAGATGTGTAAAAATGCCTACTAGCTTCACATTCTCTTCTCTTCTCTTTTTCAAGCTGTGATTCCCTATCACACTTGATCTTTCTCATCTCAGTCCCATTCTCTGATGAAGGTGTCAAGATGCACAGATGAGCTCTTCTCCTCACCTTCCTCATGGCAACTGGGATTTGTCTATTATCTGTTGCCCGTTTCTTTTCCCACTAGTCAGGACTTCAGTCACCTCTGCCATTTGCTCTCATAACAAGATAGAAAGGAGTAGGAGGAAGGAGTATCTGCTCAGAATGGCTTTGCCCTTCATGTGAGTGACAAAGTTATTTTGGCATTTCAGCTCAGTTGGTTTTACTATTAAAAGCTTTGAATACAAAATGCAAAAGTAACACTTAACTGACTGGTATTTAGATGTCAAATTTTGCTGACCACACCAGAAAGTACTGAGAAAAGCTAATTGTGCGATACCGAATATTACAAAGTGTTGTAATCTCTTCTGAGAAAATGGAAAACAATGGGTGTTTATAGGTACATGTTTCACAAAAATATAACAATGACTTAAGTGATATGATCAGTATTTTTAGAAGAATAAACTAGCAAGCAAACAAAAATGTTCTGCCCTCCTCTTTTCTGTATTCTGTAACTAATAGATACAGTGTTTTTAAGTAAGACAGATACTTCTGATATAAATTTGTAAATGAAGAGCAAGCTTGATTTATGGAGGAATTATTTAATGTTCTGTATTTGCAGTCTATTTCTTCTCTGTAAGTTAGTTTTGGAATGAAGCACACACCATAACTTTTATGTTATTGTTGTTCAGCCTTGTTGTTGGACAGTTAATTTGCTATAAAATCCACACTATATCATTGTTATTAATTAGGGCAGCCGTGAACTTGCCTTTCAAAAGCTATTAAATGCAAATGTTTAGCCACATAAAAATATAAATGTGCAATGAAGTTCTTCAGCAGCATAATGCCATGAAAGAATTAATACAAAGTAATTAAATCTTCATTGAAAGGAATCCACTCTATCAAGTGATGAACCTAATGCATGGGACAAAATAATAAAAAAATGAAAAATACTATGTGAATTGACAATAAAAACAACCCTTTGTGGCTTATGAGATTAAGAGGGTCAGAAATGTACCGTTACAACTTCACTCATCGAGAAGCTGAAGAAATAGGTTAGTGTAAGCAAAGTGATTGGTACTTTACAGTCTGCATTGTGAATTGTCAGGGTTTTTCACAGCATTAGGAAACATGGCAGACATGATATCACTAATCCGTTACATGAAATTTTCTCAAATGCGTGTACCTTTTACAGAGACACAAAGCACTGTATAATATTAATGGAATTATTCCAACTGTGCAAGCAGAATTGAGAATTTAGCTAAGGTTTATAATTTCAGAGATTAAATCCAGAAATTGTTCCTTAATGAGAAGATACTTATACATGTGCTTAACTGAAATTATTTGCCTAAGTGCTTTTCTGAAAAGAGAAAATCTTCACAGACACTTAAATGCATTTCTGATTTATAGCCTTAGATTTTAAGAAGCAACGTTTATCAACTGTTCCCATTTTGTACAACAGCCTGGCTTCAGGTGCTCCTTGAATACCAGTAGACAAATAATAATAAGTTTATACTAAAGTAAGAGATAATGAAAGAATGTGTTTGTGATCTACATGTCCTCAGAACCAGAAAAAACAGGGACAGTTCAAGGAACTCATCTGAATTATGCTTTGCTGGGAATCTGCTAGGAGACTAACATTTTTTTTAAGTAGCTACAGAGAATTTCTGTAATAAGAGCTGGAATAGTAAATTAACTTTTAATTCATTATGTTTGTAAAAACTTATAGGAAAATGTATTACTGATGAAGATGTCACATGTCATTTAAATGGGAATTACATTTGTTGTAGTTTACCATATTGCAACTACTATGAGACAAAATTAAGAATGAGCTACGTATCAGAAAAAGATTTTTAAAACAAGAGGTTCAAGTACAATAGCAACAGAAAGAAAAAGACTGGCCAGCTACAAAAAGAAAATTAATTCATACTCAAACAAGGCTCAGGAATACAAGCTGTCTCTGAGAAGATTGCATGGAATAGGCACAACCATTTATGGGATTAAAACACAGCTAAGGTCACTTAACATTAGTCCTTTGCCAGGAACCCAGTAAAAACTTGTGAGCTACACTAAGTACTTCTGGCACAGATATTGTACAGCTAACATATATCGAACTATTACAGATGAGTATCTCCCCTTCCTCCCTTAACATGACCTCTTGAATTTGGTTTTCATCTGATTAGAATACAACACTTTTTCCATCAGTCTTATGCTAAAAGAAAGGTCACCTCTCGGTGTGGTCAGGGCTCTGCAGGGGATGCACTTCTGTGCATATTCCAATTCTCTAGTTGCACTCTCTGTGCAATCTTCTAGTTGAACTCTCTCTCCAATTTTTCAGGTCAAGCTGGTCTTTCTCAAGCCCTTACTGGGAAAGGAAACAACGGATGGTTTATGTTGCTGTAAACTCCACCCCAGCAAATTTTTCAGACCACACACCTACCCCTGGCTATCTGCCACGAGAAGCTAACTAACATTTTGATTGAAGGCAGGCAGGAGACTTGTAGAGATAAGAAACTCCTGAGAAGTTGTTTAGGAGATTTTTAACCTCTATTACATTAAATAAGGGGAGAAAACTGTTTTGTTTTGTTTTGTTTTGTTTTGTTTTGTTTTTTCTGGACTCCTCTTTCCCTCTGTTATTAGTGTGTGATGATGGCCAACTCACAGAAAATAGTTCTGATCATCATATTGGAGGTTCATGACCAACACATACCACCCAACTTGTTAAGCAAAATCAAACCACTGGAGTAAATGCAGATTCCAGTTGGCTGCTCTCATTGCTGCAATTATGAAACTGACTAAATCTTGGAGCAGTGTGCATTCTATTTGAATCACTGAATTGAAGACATAAACACTTAACTAATCTCTGATAGATAAATAGCATCCTTCCTCTAGATGCTGCTACGCTATTTCAACAACATACAAGTGTCATACTAGTGGGATTCCTTTCTAGCACAGAATTTAAATCCATTATATCTTGGACAATTTTATTATTATTATTATTGTTATTATTATATTATAATAATTATTACATATTTATATAAAATATAATAATAATTTATAATAATAATATAATTTTAGACACCCTACCTCCTCTGTTTCTTCTATCAATTTCTTTCAGGATATGCAAAAATATGAAGTATCTCTCCAAGAGGCACCTGCTTCTTAGTGTTGGTACTGCTTCTACCACATTATCAGGAAGAAATAATTGCATTGGGAAAATTATCTTTTTCAAGGCATAGTTAGGAACGCAATTCTGAATGAGAGTTGATGCATACATGACTAGTGTCCAACAGATCCAGTGGCTTACACATACTCTTTTTCAGAAATTTTCACTTTGATTATGATGTCTCATTCATATTAAAAGTAGGAATAATTCCTTTTGATATCTTTTTTTTTTTTTAAACCGCTGACTGTGCCATTTTGGAATAAAGCAGTTGCACTTCAGTGACGTGCTGCAGGAAAAACAGAATACAGTGAATTTACACAGTGTTCTTACTGCATGAATGAAAAAAAGTGATAGTTTTTCCCCACATATGTATAGAAATGTCTCAGATACATTTTTTGGTCAGTCATGCTTAAAAAGAAAGAAAATATGTCTGCAGGGACAGTTGCTAAACTTACAATTACAAATAGGACTGGTATTAGGGGTACATGTTTTTTGCCTGGTAGATAAAAACTAGTTTGATTTTGATTGAAATGAGATGCTACATTTGGAAATGTTAGATAAGATGAAAAAGGAAGAAATATATATCTTGAACTAAACCTGAAAAATACTGTTGAAGTATTTAATTAATTTTGTCTTTGTGTTATAAAGAAGCTTTTAGAAACCTTTGTTCTTTTAAATAATAGGTCAATTAAAATTTTCATTTTGGAATAAATTTATTTTTAAGAACTGGTAAAAAACAGTACTTGATATTTTGGAAATTTCCACCCAACATTTTTTGGCCCGTATTTTTGGCTAGATTCAATTTCATTTAAATAATAGGTCTAGGCTTTTCATAGATATATTTTGAAGTAAATCTGCTGTTCATCAAAAAGTAATCATTTAACTTCATTTAGAAAAATATTGCTGATAAGTGTTCATAATTCCTCATGAATGAGTATTCATTTAAAACAATTGCAAAAACTGTAGCTTACAAAGCTTAAATTGTGGATGGTGAAGTAATTTTAGCTGCAAAACTATTTATTTTTATCTTTTCTAGAGTATGCATCTGGTCTGACCAATAAAGCAGGCTCAAAATAGAATTATACCAAATGGAATTGTGAAACACATGGAAAACTCCAACTCCAATTGTATGCTTACCCTGGTTACAAACAATTTAATTCAAAATGCACTTAAAACCAGGGGAAATCCAGAAGCGTGCCTAGCCACTTGTCATTTAACAATTGGAAGACACCTTCTGGCACAGTGTGAGGAGAGTTTGCAGCCAGAAAATAGAAACAGGTTTCCACTGAGCTGAACCACTCTCCAGTATTGAACTGAAGCCATAAATGTACCTTTCTTCCACAGCAGTGTGACAAACTTAATAGTGAAGCAGCTAGCTATCAAAGCAGCTAACTAACTAGCTAGCTAGCTATTCTTAGCCTCAGCATAGAGCTGAGATGTCTTTTAGCCATTATTCAAAAATATAAGATTTGTAAGTTCAAAAATGGTAATGTTTCTTACTGGTTAGAGTAAACACAAACCCAAAATGTTACATGCTGTTAAAAATATGGACTTCCAGTGTATAAACACGTGATTCTCCCCTCTTTTTCCAGCTTCAGATGGGGTCAGGTGTTCTTTATCCCTTAGTTTTCCTGTGGTAACAAGGTGTTTTGGGGGGCTTTTTTTAATTGGTGCAGCGGGAGAGGGAACCGATGAATCTAATTGCTGGCAGCAGCTGTCATGCTTTTAACCATCATGTTTCAGACCAAATGGTAAATAATGAAATATCTCCCTAGAAGTCTGTAAATAATGAATATTATCAGAAACATCTTAGTCATGAAGCTCTGTTTTAGCTTTAGCAGGGCCTGTCAAATCAGAAAGTCTAATACGAGGCTGTAATTTGTAGCAGAGTGCTCTCGCGGAGCACAGAGGTGCCTCAGTCAGTTTGCATAGTATCTTGTTTGAAGAATCTGGATCCCCAGAGAGCCTTCCCTAAAGAGCCTTCCCCTTTGTGTTATTCCTTAAATTCAGCAGTGAATTGGATGCTTTCAAACCAGCACGGGCTGATGTAACAAACGAATAATCTGTTTCCTCCATAGAGGAAAACTTCATGAAGATATTTTGCCTAATAAATTCTGACTTTCCTACTTCAGCAAAAGTTGAAAACCTTTTGCTTTTCAGCCAGGAACAAAGGGAACGCCGATTCCCCTTCCATCCGTTTTTGGTTGAGCACCCTAGTCCGTAGAGAGCGAGTTGCTGCACAAACCAAGGCCTGAAGATTCATCAGCTTTTAATTCTAGCTCTTTCTGCAGTCATGTCTCAAGAGACCTGTGGTGCCCTTTGACCTGTTGTTTCTCCGAGTTAGTGACCGCCAGCGCAGTTGGCTGAAGCCTGATGTGCCGGTTATCCCAGCCAAGAGCTTTAAGCTGCATTAGTTTGCTCCACAGTCTCTCTCGGAACTGCTCGCCTGCTGTGGCAGTTCCTCATGCAGACAATAGTAGGAAATCGTGTCAACTGAATTATTTCCCCATATTAAAAACTTCAGGACTTTTTTCCCGTGTAATTTTATTTGAAAATTTACCATTCAGAAAATACGGGACCAAGAACAATTAATATGTCAGGCCATAGGCAGTCATACACTGCCGAAATAGCTGTGATAGCTGATGTTATTTCCCCTGTGGTTCCTTGCTCCCTCTCTGCTGCCAGAGGTTATTGTCCCCGAAGCCGAGCGGCCAGGATACAGCGTGTAAGTGCTCCTCAGTGCGCTCCCTGGCAGCTTACCCAAGCATCTGTCACAGCAGTTTGAATAGCCTGCCAGACTGCACAGAGCTAGCTGAGCGCAGATGTATATTCTGCCCAGTAGTGAGGGTAATAATTCCACTGTTGGTCCCTAGGTAACACTTGGGGACAGTGATGTCATACGTAGCTACAGCCTTTTGGCAAAGGTATGGCCTGGCCTTTGTGAGATTACAACCGTCCTGGGCATGCTCTGGTTATACCCACCAGCATCTTCCTCAGGTGAAGTGCCTTCACTGTCTTTTGAGGAATCATCTAAAGAGCACTGCGCTTCACCTCTTGCAGTTAGCCGAGAATTCTTTTGCCTGTCTTATCTGACCTCAGCATATGTACCTACCCACACCCGATGAGAAACTGAGGATGCTGTCCATTTCCCTATTGGGTTCAAGCACTAACTACTGATGAGAATATTCCACTCATCTCCCAAATGAAAGGCAATCATCTGCATGGGAAAGAGACACTGTATGTTTTATAGAGTCACTAATGTAAAAAAGTTAAACGCATTTGGCTCTGTATATTCATTCCCCTAGGTCTTTGTGGAAGAAATTGGCTTCTTCAGTAGAATTTCACAGGAGTAAACATGATATGACATGAACAAGGAAAAATTCCTACGTTTTAACTTTAGAACAGTATATATAGTGTTCCCACTTTTATTTTCAAACTATTGATTCCAGTTTAGAGTGTATTATCTCCCATAGAATAAATGTGCAGATAAGGATGCATTTCTGGTAAAATGAACATAAAGCAACATAAAAGGATAAACCAACCAAAGTATCTTTAACATATCAAGAGAGTAATATTTTACCATTTTTTCCTCTATTTGTTTTTATGAGCTTTGACTCAAAAGACCAAACATGAATCCTAATAGTGAGATCAAATATTTTATGTTAATTATTCTGCCATTTGCTAGTAACAAAAGAATGCTAATATGAATGTACTTCTGAAATCTAAAAATGTAAATGTAAATTAATGTATAATGAATACCACAAAGCACTGTAGCTAATAAAAGATCAAGCTTACTAGAAAGCCAGTAGCAGGCTTCAAGGCAATCTGCTAAATTACAAAAAAACCCATGTAGTTTAAAGTTAATAGGGAGTAGTAGGTAAACAGTCTAAACTGCAAACAGTGACAACTTTACAGAGAAAATAGGTTAAATTACTTTTCTGCTTATACTTTGGGGCTAGGTAGACTGATCTCCCTGATTCCATCACACTTGTCAGTTTTCACTGGTTTTCACTAATTAATTCCCTTTATTTTGAAGTTCGATATCAGATGGAATCAAACTGCAGTATACATTACCGGAGCAGAAAGTCTAGAATGTCAGATAGGCAGCTGCCATTTTCTGACTTCAATTGGATTTTTATGGGCTTTGTATGCTCATGACAAAGATTTATATGGCAATTTGAAATCAATGGCAGAGCTGCTGCTGACTTTGGGGAGTCTGGGAGTTCACCTGTGCCAGTCAAGTTAGCTAAAAAAAAAAAAAAAAGAAGAAAAAGCAGAGATATAGTCGGAGACTGAGAGACCTGATTTTCAGAAAATGCTCAGAACTCAGCCTCCAGTGCTATGCTTCAAGTTGACCACTAGAATCATCAATCAATGATTGCAAAAGTTAGATTTATTTGCTGATATTATGACCTGCTACAGGAACCAAAACTTCAGCTGGGATATGGAGATGGGGGAAAATACAGATTTTCTGCAGCGAAGGTTATAAACATTACAGACTAAGATCAGAAAAGGTTTGTAAGATCACACGACCTATTTTTGGCATGGCAGCGTAGCATCCAAGAAGACCATGTGCCACAAAAAATGGCACTTATAAGATACATGGGGAGAATTAGCCACTCCAGCCCGGGATAAATCAGGCTGCCAACCAAGTGGGGGGTCAGCTGGACACAGCCTTTAGAAAAATGCAGGGGGAAAACCTCAATCTTGAAGTTTGCCAGTGTCCTCCTGCAAGTAAACACCACTGTCTGGGCAGGACCAAGAGCCCAGAACTTGTCCTGTATGTAGGTGCTGGTTACCTTTCCTTAAATGAGAGCAGCTTTTGTAGTTTGGGTATTTATTTTTTTTCTGCAGTGTTATTCACCATCATCAAAAAGTAGAAATTAGTAACCACACATGAAGGAAATAAGGTGATGTGATTCTGTCTTTCCATCCCTGCTGTGGAAGCCGTTCAGGACTTACTGGTCTACAGAGGAGGCTAAAGGAAGTAAGGCTGCTGAGGTGAGCTCAGGCAGGAGTTTACCTGAGAACTGGAGTTTCTGTGCTAGACACAAGGGTTGTTTGTATGCTTTGTGCTAGTCACACATCATCCATGGACCTGGGACTAGGCAAACAGATGAGTCTACACTCTAGCATCCACTCGAAAGGCCTAACAGTGTCCCACCATTGCTTACACATCCCTTCCCAAGGAATGGGAGTGAATCTCCTCGGCCCAAAGGTAACAACCGATGCTTCATCTCCTGTGAACCTGTGGATCAGTAATGTATACAGATTCATCCATCACCATTAGGCTGTGGATGAAGTTGAGGAATGAAAGAGCACAACTCAGTCATGTTTTACAAGGAAGTGACTGTCAAAGTGGTGTTTGACAAGTGCCACATCCCCAGTTTCTGGGAAGCACACTTGGAGAAAGGCAGCAGGACACCCAGGTTCTCAAACAGCAGTGATGTGACAAGGACACCAAGTTTCTCAGTCCTCTCAGGATTGAGGTGCTGCTGCAGAGCGACAGAAGCGTCTTGGCAGGGATTTGAGGGTTGGAGCCAGAAACCCGATTAGCAGGGTGGTTTTAGGGATCAGGCAACAAGAGTCTGTGGAATCACAGTGGTGTGCAAACTAAAAGTCACCTGAAGTCTCCTTTAAGTGTTTAAGTCTTTCTTTATATGTGGCCTGAAGTTTCATTACCATTAAAATTCACAGGTATTAAAATCTAATTATTGTATTGTTGCTAATTCTGAATTTAAAATGCTCTCTCTGGCAGTTAAAAAGAACAGCTAATCATGTCAATCCGCTCATGCATAAACACATGGAGGTTAGCAGAACTGTTCTGAGGCCTAGTCAGGTGGATCTGGAAGTGTAAGAGGCATCTTTTAATGCCTCACTTTGATCTGAAGGATTAGAATTTTAATAGCCAAGGGAAAAATGCCATGAATTTTAACTTTCAAACAAATGACTGAGAGGGAAACCTGAGACTGTGTAAATTGGCAGGGTGCTAGCTAGCCATGCTAACTGCCGTTTGCACAGAGCTGCCCCTGGTACAGCCAAAGTAATTTAGCTCTTCATGAAATAGGGACCCATATTTAAGGATTTTGTACTTTTGGCTTTTCCATGGAGAAAGACAATGCCCAAAGAAAGTTTTCTATAGAAGGATGGGATACAGATTTATATGTGACAATTTTTAAACTTATATTTTGCCCCAGTTTTAGACCTCAGATAAATTCCATTCAGAATTTATGTTCCATCCATGAGGAGGAAGTGGTTTTACAGTAGACAGATATAAGATGGAGTTCAGCTGTCTCCA
>VWZZ01005867.1:101159-186950 GCA_013399095.1 Psophia crepitans | reverse complement strand
CTAGAGGAAGGGGCCATGCTCTTTTCATTGGTGCCCAGTAACAGGACAAGGGACAATGCGTGCAAGCTGGAATGCAGAAAGTTCCATCTCAATGTGAGGAAAAGCTTCTTTACTGTGAGGGTGCCAGAGCACTGGCACAGGCTGCCCAGAGAGGCTGTGGAGTCTCCTTCTCTGCAGATACTCAAACCCCACCTGGATACAATCCTGTGCAACGTGCTGTAGGTGATCCTGCTCTAGCAGGGGGGTTGGACTAGATGCTCTCCAGAGGTCCCTTCCAACCCCTGCTGTTTTGGGATTCTGAGTGAGTTTGAATGTTGTCACTTTCTCAAATACCACGTTTTTTCAGCAGTCTCCGAACTTGCCTTTTGGGGTCTGCTCACTGAGGTATTTAAATTCTTGTAATTTCAAGGGAGATTGTGAAATCGGGCTGTTAAATAATGATGTGTTAGAGTATTTCTAATCTGAATCATTCTTATGATCACTTTACAGCTTTTGCCTTGTGACAGTTGTATTGGCATAACTAATGGCGCAGTGAATGTTGTTGTCATGATGGAGATGAGCAGCGCAGGAATTTGTCATCTCTGCTGCTGAGGCAATATTGTGCTATTGTTTATTTGCTCTGGTAGCTGGGATTTCAGTCGGGATGTGAAAAGAGAACAAGAGGCAGGGGAGGAAGAAAAGAAGTGAGGATGTGAAGCAAGAGGCTAGTTTGGCCAGTAACAGAGTCAAAAAGCTTTATATATGTCTGAAATAGAGAAAAAGTTTCTTCATAAGGTTAATTGTATGTTAAAAGTGAACATTCCAGAGAAGATTTAAAAATCCTTCTTGGTCTTCATGGCTGTATTTTGCAATTCTTCCGAAACTGAATATCTAGAGTTGCCGATTGGGAAAATTAGGCTTAAAATCTTGTAATACCAGGCAAGGAAATGTTTTCAGAGTTTTGCATGCAAATGCTAGCTTTGCGTCAAAGCTGAGGCACTGAATATGCATGCTGAGGAAAGATGTCCTTGAACCTTAAATATATGTTCAATTAAATGTATTCTAAAATTTTGTTTCACCTGCTAATGTGATTGGAACTTTAAAGAAGTATGTTAGCATCCTTCTGTTTCAGTTTTATTTACTTTACATTTCACCTGGTTACTATCAGGAATTCTGTGTGGATTTTTCCCCCCCTTCCCCCCGCCCCGCGTCCTGCATTATAACTTTACACACTCTTCAAGTTGCCTCTTTCTCTCTTAGGGTGTACCTACTCCATCTGTTCTTGCAGTTAGTTATAAAAATTATTGTCAGAGAAGGCACTGCAGCGTTGCATCTGCTGTTCCTTTGATAGCTCACTGGTGTCTTACATAAATATTGGAAAGTAACAGAGTGGCATTTTGTTACATCGCTTATTTTCTATTCAGTTTACGATTCCAGAATATTAAGTGGACAACTTAGAGTTTCCAGTGGTTTTTGAGAACAGGTTTGTGTCTTCTAGTTTAATTTTAAATGCTTCAAGCTTTGTGTTTGCATTAAAACAAATCTATGTTTTTACAACTGCTTGCTTATTTTTGAAAGCCAAATGTGATTAAAGACTAGGTCCAATTCAGGAAGCTTGCTATGTGTACAAACAGGAAATTAACCTTACATCAAGATTCTTGTTTAGGTTTACTTTGTAGAAGTTCTTTATTCTAAGAGAAGTTAAAAAGTTGTAAAACAAAAATGCTGCTGACCTAGCAAGAAAGAAACAAAAATTAATTAGAGTTCATGTAAGGTTCTGTTTTGGAATAATTCTTCAGCTCACAATTTTGTTTTCATCATGTTATAATGAAATATTGTCACCTTTTTCCAATTGTTTTATCTCCTTTGTGTGAACTGAAATTTGGTATTGGCAGCAAAAAATTCCTAGCTGGTACAACTAACTTATCAGCCAAGAATTGGGGAGTATAGGGGGAAGAGTGATTGCATTTAGAGAAGTGAGTGTTTCAAATTGTCTCTGAAAAAGATCTACCAATTGATTGATTGTTACCATTTTAAAATAATGACTAATTTATATGAAACTAAATATTCTTTATTGGTTTATCAAAATAATAACCTGCATC
Organism: Psophia crepitans; assembly: GCA_013399095.1. Lineage (NCBI taxonomy): Eukaryota > Metazoa > Chordata > Aves > Gruiformes > Psophiidae > Psophia > Psophia crepitans. The sequence goes on along the minus strand of VWZZ01005867.1, from coordinate 184,869 downwards.
TAATTCACATCATAGGCCTGAGGTACAGATGTAAGCACTAGCATATAAGATGTATATATTTTTGTATGTACCATTAAGTTCAGGAAGCACTTTTGTGTTTGGATGTTGATTGTTAATAGTCTGACTTCTAGCTGATGTATTTTCAAGATGGTTTACTGTATATATTGGATGTTAACTAGTTTTGTGTGATATAGATAGTATCTGCGGTATTTCCATTTGAAGGAACCCTACTGTTTAGTCACAATGCAACATTCAAGAAAATTGCAGTTGTCACTGCAACCTAGGACGCTGTTAATGTGAAAAGATCCAACCTGAGCACAGAAAATGGATGTTAATGCTTTTTCTTTACTTCCTTGCTGTTGTACTACTTAATGTAGGCGACATTTCCAGAAGTGCTTGGTTCACTTAGGAGCGCAGTTCTTACTGAGGTTTCTGAAAACTCATTGTTTGCTCAAAGGTAGTGATTTTGAAAGCTGAGGGGAAACTCATGTATAAATGTTGCAGATCAGAATGTGGAGCCTTAGTACAGCTTCCTGGCTTCTTACTGAGTGCTTCATGAGACATTTAAGATCATAATAATATTTTTTATAATCATGACTTATGGTAAAATGTTTTTCATAATAAAGATGTGACCAGTGGTTGATTGCATCATGCTTACAGGTACATGCACTAAGTATAAATGTGTTGACGTTCTTCTAGATTCATGAAATAAATGTAAATGTCATCTCTTTTCTTTTAAGGAAATGATCATCGACAAGGTTAATGGACAGGTTGTCCCTCGGTACTTGATATATGACATTATTAAGTTTAATGTAAGTACTTTCAGTTTTATTGCTTTTATCATTAGTTATTGATTCTCATTACTATTTTAATCTTATTTGTGTAAGTAAGAGCTTCAGAGTAAATTTAAACACCAAAAGTGTTTGGCCGTTTTATAACTCAATAACAAGCAATGCACCAGAATTGAGATTGGAGGCAACCTTTTAATAGATGTTGATTTATTTCTACCTGCTCAAGATGTTGATTTATTTCTACCTGCTCAAAATGTGATTTATTTCTACCCGCTCAAGAAAAGATGGTGGTTTGAAATGGTCCGCTACACACTGTTGGAAAATTTCTCACTTCTAGAGCATGTTTGAACTATTTTGGCAGTGAAATTAAGAGGGGATGGAGAAGTTAACCTGTAAGTGGTGTACTTGTTACCAGAGCATCACAGTGCTCCTTGTTAAGCTGCTCCATCATCTCTTTCTCAAATTTCTCTTTGAAATCAGGCAACTGGTACTCTGTTAAGTCCTCAGCAGCAGGCCCTCCTGTTTACACTGGCTGTAGGGCAAATAGGTAATAAAAAAGTATTGTGGAAGTTGTGGAAAAGGAGAAACCTTTATTGACAGCTAGGAGTAAAGCCTTTGTGATCACAAGGAAGAGCTGTTAAACCATACAGGAAATCAGAAACTTTTTTTTTTTCTTTAGAGCAGCTTTCAAATATGGTGAAGGTTTGAATGTGACCAAAGGGCTCTTCTTTGTTATCGTTCATGGATTTTATATGCATTTATTTCTTGCGTTTTTTCCCCAAAAGTCATTATGTATGTGGAATTTGCAGTTAGTCACAGGTCTTATGACAGAGTCTCCTACTAAAGCTTATTTGAAGAACTAATCTTGACAATGTGTTCCACTTGTTAGCCCTTATTATGAAATAAATTTTCTAGTGCTTTCTCTGTTATGTGTAAAGAAGAGAAAATTTCCTTCAGAAAGGATCAATTTAAACACATCTTTTTTAAAACAATATTTGAAATTTTGTGAAAACAGAAAGTGTGTACTGATTTTGGTTGGGATAGAGTTAATTTCGTTCACAGTAGCTCACAGAGTACTGTGTTTTGGATCTGTGAGGAGAGCAGTGCTGATAACACAGGGGTGTTTTCGTTCCTGCTGAGCAGGGCTTACACAGAGCCAAGGGCTTTTCTCACACCGCCCCACCAGCGAGGAAGCTGGGGTTGCACAAGGAGTTGGGAGGGGACACAGCCGGGACAGCTGACCTCAGCTGACCAGAGGGATATTCCATACCATATGACATCATGCTCAGTGTATAAGGGGTTGAGGGAAGAAGGAGGAGGAGAGGAGGATGTTTGGATTTATGGCGTTTGTCTTCCCAAGTCACCGTTACATGTGACAGAGCCCTGCTGTCCTGGGGATGGCTGAACACCTGCCTGCCATGGGGAGTGGGGAACGAATTCCTGGTTTTGCTGTGCTTGTGCACGCGGCTTTTGCTTTACCTGTTAAACTGTCTGTATCTCAACCCACGAGTTTTCTCTCTTTTACCCTTTTGATTCTCTCCCCCATTCCATTCTAGCGGGGAGTGGGTGAGCAGCTGTGTGATGCTTAGCTACCTACTGTAGTTAAACCACAGCAATGTGTTAAATTTGGTCACTAGCCCTGTGACTAAATAGTCCATGGAAATACACTCTATTATCTCTTAATGCTTCTGGAAAAACAAAATTATTGTTTCAGTGCTCCTAACAGGAGAAACAGCATTACTAAATCATAGCGCATTTCAGACTTCCTAAACTACTGTTGACTCTTCCAGACTTGAGTAAGATACTACTCAGCCTGAGTAGGCCACTCACTGTAAGTGAGAATTGCAAATGGTACTAGTCACCAAAAATGACTTTTATATTCTTGGAAGTGTAGTCATACTGTGACTGCTGCTTTTAAAAGTAATCGTTTGTGGGGAATACATGTTAGGAATAGAATCTTTGTTAACTTATTTTAATTTTCCATCTTGATGATCTTTTTATCCTTTTCTGAAAAGTAGGTGTTAGTTTCCTGGATCCCTCCTATGATTAAGACTTTTCAGTAAGGAAAAATACCTTGTAGACTTGTGAAAAAAGTGATCTTCTATACTCCTGGGTTCTCATTTTTCCTTTACATTTTCTTACCTGTTCCTCTGCCTGTGATTCTGTGTTTATTTACCTTCATGTCTTTCCTTGTCTCTCAATACATATGTTGTCTGAGCAAACTAACACTTTTTGAAAGTCGTAATTATTTTGGTGGTGGAAGCAGAGGAAACCCTCATTTGTACCAAAGTGTCCAGATTTAATGTGAAGAATCCTATTTTGCAAACAGGAAAAATGATCAGAAGATTGTTAAGGTTTGGGAGAAGTCTGCTTTTGAGCAGGGCTGTAAAGTTTTAAAGCTTGTTTGGGGTTTTTTTTTTTGTTTGTTTGTTTTTAAATTCACTGGGAATGAGAGAGAGGAGTTAGTTACTACATAATAGTATTTTCTTGTCAAGGACAAATTAAGATAATGTTATCAGTATGAATACAAGCAGGGCTTCAGCTGCAAGGAGTCATTAGCAGTGGTCCTCCTACAAAGATTAAAAAGCACAGCGGTTTTTAAGTTAATTTTAGAAGCTTAATTACAAAAATGGGCACCCGACGATGTTTGGCTTGGCAGGAAATGATCAACAGAATTTTGTCACCAAGAGAGGTGAATGTATTAAAAACTTGTAATTGGCAAGAAAGGATAAGTTCCTTTTTAAGTTGTATTTGTGTAGATTTTCCTAGCAGAGCTTCAAATCAAATAATTATACAAAGCACCAGTCCTGTTTAAAAACAAAACTTTCTCCTCCCCGTCTGAAACAAACCACCCCTCACTCCAAAAAAAACCAACCAACCCCACCTCAAACCAAACTGACAGATGTATGAGGTGCTCTGGAATTTGACATTGCTTCTTTTGATCTTGAAAGTAGTTGTGTCTTGTGAAGGTGAATGGTGTGGAGGTACCGTTCTCACTTTCCCTCATGTGAGTGACAAGATTTCCAGCAGGTCCCCCATCTCGTCCTCCCCAGTGACTGAGTGTACTGCGCTGTTAGAGGTGCCACACCTCAGCTGGGGAAATATAAACAGAAACCGCACTGATGAACACCTTTGCTCAGGCAAATCTCATGTTTAAGGCAAGTCTAGTGAGCTAGGCACATTTTCAGCTGACTTTATTTTCAAATGCTCAACCTGTTTTGCTTGCACACCATCCCATATTAGCTGTGCAGCAAAGTTTTCTGTCTGAAATACTGCATTCACAAATTCCACATTAAGTCCCGAAGACTTACGTGCACTATAAATACCGCTGCGAATTTGTGTGTTAGGCTGACCAGCACTAAAATACAGAAGTTAGTACTAAAATAAGTAAAAGATAGTTTTTCAGAATGCACCATGTATTTATAGCAAGCTATGTCAACTTGCGCCTCTCAGGATGACTCCACATAGTACAGTGAAAGCTGTTAACATGTACACAGAAAAATGATGGAATTGAATTTGAGATCACAGAAAAATAATATATAATTAAAAATTTCCAGATGTCATTTACTGTAATATCACTTTGAACTATTCTCAGTAGATTTGGCCAACATTATTATTGTGTTTCAAAATTGCAGTGTACTCCATTCTTTTATTTTAGTTCTTCATTATCTTGGTTTTAGGGGACTAAATAGTGTTAAAATATGTGTTTGGCAGTGTAGCAGTTGAGACAGGGCAACCTTATCTCTGTTCTATTTCTCTATCTTTTAACAAGGGGGCATGTAGTACTGAAGACTGATACCTAAATGAAGCCCAAAATGCTTTGCCTGACTTCACTGTGTTGAAGTTAACTAAACGCAGTGACCACTGTTGCCTTTTAGAGGCAAAAATGGTGAGAGGGTATGCTTAAGCATACAGCTTTAAGAATAAAGTTTCAGCCTGAAACCCAAAGATCCCAAACTATAACTAGTTCTGTTCTGCTCTGACATTTGAAAAGTTAAATGTTTAACAGACCAATGTCAATTTGAGATTTAAGAGAAGCAGCTTTCTGCTAGTAATGGATCAGTTTTCATATTGTTTTATGTACAATACCGTCATTTTGGGAGAACATCATTGAATTACAGAGCTGAGTGCCTCAGTACATCACGGGATCTTTCTTTCTTGTGTTACAAGAGATGCCTATGTCAGGAAAACCAAATTATTCTACAGGGGATAAAAAGAGAATTTGTTTTAATTGTAATTTTCTTCGATTTGAATCATGATGTTGATTATTATTAATAACAACTCAAAATATAACATTGCTGTCTCAATGCTTTTATCTCAGATGCTAAAATCAAATTCATAGAAAGGAAGCTGTTGCTAGTGAAGTAAGCCTGCTTTTCAACCTCATCTCTTTGGGGAAACCCAGAGCAACCACTGCTTTTTCTTTTCTGTTTCGCCTGATTCTTTCTATAAAGAGCAATTCAAAGTACATAAAATCATCTCTCAAAGCCTGTTCTGAGAGGTCACATACATGTATACTAGTAAATGAATCTGTGCAAAGGGCAGGATTCTGCTACTGAAAGTTTATGCTTTTTTTGAAGTAGCTAAAATGGTCCCTGGCACAGTTTTGGCCCTGGCTGGCTACAGTGCTCAATAATAGTTTGAAGTTTAACATGTCTGAGGGACCATTCTTACCAGGTGTGCTGAGATGTCATCATCCTCTTTTGGAGAGTGAAAGTATGAATGTGGTCAGACAGCTGGTGGTTTCAGGGCCAGAGATGAGGCCCTTGCCCTGTTGGTTCACCAGTGTTGATATACTCAGAATGTCTTCTAGTTCATACACTTGGGGCTCACCTCTGTGAAGTTCAGAAAGTGCTGTTTTGTGAAATATCAGGTATCCTGCTATTTATGTGCCTTTAGGGGCTTAGGGCAGAGGACACGAAGGCTCCTTACATAGAAAAGTAGAGATAGAATAAGGTAGAATAAAAAATAGTAGTATAATCATGACATACAGCAGAATTCTGTTGTAGAAGGTACAAAAGATCCGAGAAGCATGAAAACTAGTATGTCACTTCTGCTTGACTATGGAGAAGATAGCACCAATATGGGAAAGATGTCACTATCAAGTCAAGTCACATTTGGCATGTGAAATGTTTCTAGAAGTAGGAATGAATTGTAACACAGTTTATCTTTTCTTACAACTTCAGTGGATTACTTTTTTTCTAAGAAGAATCTTTTTTCTCATTGAAAGATGATCAAGTATTTCTTCAAAATGCATGTATTTATTTATTTAGCTTTTAATATTTTAATTGACGGGGTATTTTGTCCGCTTTTATGTCACCGGTTGTGTGTGCGCTCTGCACACATGAAATGTGGATTTTTCATATTCCTCTGAACATAAAAGTCTAATGGCACCCACCATTCCTTACGGTGTTTAGTCTTACTGAGAACAGAGCTAAATCCCTGCAATGCCTGTAACTTTTCAGCTTCCTGATTTAGAATTATAGAATCATTAAGGTTGGAAGAGACCTCCGGGACCATCTAGTCCAACCGTCCCCCCACCACCTATTACCCACTAAACCATGTCCCTAAGTGCCACATCTAACCTTTCCTTAAACACCCGCAGGGACGGTGACTCCACCACCTCTCTGGGCAACCCGTTCCAATGCCCAACCACCCTTTCAGAGAAGAAATTTCTCCTCATCTCCAACCTAAACCTCCCCTGGCGCAACTTGCAGCCATTCCCCCTTGTCCTGTCACTAGTTATCTGTGAGAAGAGGCCAACCCCCAGCTCACCACAACTTCCTTTCAGGTAGTTGTAGAGGGCAGTAAGGTCTCCCCTGAGCCTCCTCTTCTCCAGACTAAACAAGCCCAGTTCCCTCAGCTGCTCCTCATTTGTGTCTGTATGTAGTTGANACAACCTCTCTGGGCAGCCTGTTCCAGTGCTCTGTCACCCTCACAGTGAAAAAGTTTTTCCCTACATTAACCCGGAACCTCCTATGCTCCAATTTGCACCCGTTGCCCCTTGTCCTGTCGCTTAGTGAGGCCGAGAAGAGCCTGGCTCCATCTTCCCGACACTCACCCTTAACATATTTATAAACATTGATGAAGTCACCCCTCAGCCTCCTCTTCTCCAAGCTAAAGAGACCCAGCTCCGTCAGCCTTTCCTCATAAGGGAGATGTTCCACTCCCTTGATCATCTTAGTGGCTCTGCGCTGGACTCTCTCTAGCAGTTCCCTGTCCTTCTTAAGCTGAGGGGCCCAGAACTGGACGCAATATTCCAGATGCGGCCTCACCAATGCAGAATAGAGGGGGAGGAGGACCTCCCTCGACCTACTGACCACATTTCATTATTATAGTAACTGTAGCTGTGTAGCACTACCCCTTTCACCTGAATAGTGAATAAAAAGTTCAAATTTGATTGTTAATTCTAATGTAACAGAGGAAGCTGACAACAGAATAATTAACAATCCCAGAAGCTAATACAAGTAAATCCGAATCCCTATTAATCAGAAACAATTCACGAAAGAATGTCTTCAATCCCCAGTCATCTCTCAGATCCTTATTTTGAGAGGCTTTTTCTTAGATCATATTCAATGTGTAGATGTATAGAGACTAGACTTAAGCAACTATTTTTTTCCTTAAGTAATAAAAAGTAACTGGCATAATGTAGGATCTAATTAATGCATCCTTAGCAAAGACGTTGAAAATGAATAGTGCTTTCATTTTCCTTTCTAACCCTGGCCTTTAAATTTTTAAACTCTAGCCAAGTTTTTATGAGACCAGATTGCGATGGTAAGAATAGACTGAATGCCTGAAAAAGAATAATTATTTTAATGTTTAGAAAGGAGATAGAATTTTGATTAAATGTCCTAATACTCTGTGCATTAAATTAAGTCAAGATCAGGATTCCTTCAGTTGTCATTACGCATAACAATGCTGTAGATATTAGATAAAATTTGTCATGGTAAACAGATACGGTGGTCATAAATCCTGCCCACAGCCAATGTGCTCATTGAATTCATGCATGAAGAATTTTTGTTCTAAACCCCTGTAAAATATTACCATGTCTGACTTTTCCATTACAAACCTCATTTTAAAGTGATGTAAAGCTCACAGTACATGCTGTATCTCATTTATTAGCCTATTAACCTTATCTTAAAAATGTACTGTGAAAAATTTGAGGGCACAGTTCAGATAAGCAAGTGTTTAATTGCATCTTTTCTGTTTACAAATACACTTGGCTGCCAGTCACCCTTCCACTCCTACTTTTAATTCTGAGGTCATTTCTCAAAAAGTACCACCTCAAAATACAGATTTAAAATACTTTTGTTACTAATAGTGCTCTGGAAAACGAGGATGTCGTTCACGCGTTTACTCTGGCAGCCTTTCTATCGCTTCTTGTGGCGACATGCCTTACAACAGATCTCTTACTGCGTGTTGCGTTCTCACAATCTGTACGTATCACTTCATTCTATCGTGGCTCAGAGGTGTCAGGTAAATGAAATGCAGAGCATGTACTCCACTGTGTCTCGCTTTGCTTTCTGGTGTTGTGCTGGGAGGGAAGCAGTAAGATCGCTTTCTCCTCCTCCTCCCATTTTTATAATGCAGTTTATTGGGAGCAGAGGCAGCTTGGCCAGGTAATGTGTGTTAGTAGTATTTAGGCTATATGAGTATGGTGGCATTACAGGATAGGAAGGGCAACAACTGGTGGGCCAGGAGTGCTTGTGAGGCAGAGAATCAGCACAGTAAGGGGGTAGTGCTGCAGGAGCTGTGCTACAGAAGCAGATGCTGCAGGTCTGTGGAGGTGGATGGACAGAAATGTATCTTAGCTGGTTGACTTTGAAAAAGTCTTTCTTGTCTTATTCCCCATCCCTGTTGATCATCTTTTATTGATCATTGAACACCTGACTTGTATGTCTGAGCAGCAGAATTTTCGAATCTCCTTACCTGTTCCGTAAACTTCCGAACAGATGATTTGTGCTTTCTTCCCTGTTGGTCCTTGTGCTTGATTAAAGTGCATATGCAACTGAAAAAGTAGATTTTTTTATGCATTTTTGCATCCCTCTCTTTTTCTCTTTTGCTATGATGCCTACAAAAAGTAAATTATTGCTGAAAAGTGACATGTAATACATGCTGACCAGGATATCTTTGGTGTTTTCATCTTCATTTTGTATTTTTTGTCTAATAAGTTGCTTGTTGTGGGGGAACATTCTTTAGCATTGTAAGTAGGTTGAAGGTTGACTGTTGTACTTGCTGGTTAGATGGTGTGAAAAATAGGTCTGATTTCTTCCTTTCCCTTGCGTCTTTGAGTTAGACCCTTTTTCCCAACCCAAGGGGCCCTATGGATTGCAGTGAAGATGGTTTGTTTTCTACATTTTAGAAAATAAAGATTTCTTAATGAAATATTATATAAAAGCAAAGGGACCATATTCAATTTTGTCGTGTCTTGTTTTCTTCCTCAAAGGTAAGTGTTTCCATACCTTGACACGAAGCATGTCACACGAGAACCTTTTTGGTCCTTTTTGGCAGATTATCACTAGTATAATTGCCAGGGGAAGAGGCACAAAGTGTTGCCCCTGGGAAAGAGGTACAGGGAGAAGTAGTTATCCAACAGTGGCTTTAGAAGTTGCTGTGATATTAAATCCTTTATATTTTTCAGGTGTTTGGGTTCTGTAGGTTTTACTCTCACCTGCTTACTCTGATGTGACACTTTTTCAGCAAATCATGAAACTTGCTAGAAAAAATACAAAGCGAGACCTCAAAGTTTAAGATGCGTTGTAAATGAAATTAACTCTGAAATATTTCTAAACCTTATAGAATTTAGAGAATAAAATTCACAAACAATTTTTTTTCTTAGAAGTTCTGTTTAAAGAGCTTTCTTCAGTATTTCTGCTAAGCAGTTTTCTGCCGCTCATATTTTTAGCCTTAAAAACTCTCACTTTTTATTTGCAATATTTTTTTTTTTTTAATCTTGTTATTTTGCTAGGAACCATAGCATATGATTAAATAGAAAAACTGTCTCCCTCAGCTTGCAGTTTGTAACAGTCATTCCCATAGGAACTGCCAAGTGGACTTAAACCCAACCTCTGTCTCAGGCAAATATTCAGATCTCTCAAGAATCTGGCAATGATCATAACTAAAGTTAAAAGTGTGAAAAACTTTGCAGTGGGGCAGGTTTTCCAGTTGCATGATTGTGTCCAGTTTCCTGAGTACTGGGAATGAAACCTGACACAGGGCTCTTCTTGTCCAGTATATTTCAAAACAGGAAAAACTAAAAGCAAAATAGAGGATGGTATGGGGAGGATATCATATGGAAGCACTGGGGCTGTGTTCAAGTATTGTGGTGTCTTATTTCCGTAACTTAGTTGTAGAAAAGAAGGAATTAAAACTAACCTAGTTGTAATATTTCGTAGTTTCAGTGTTCTCGCTGTGTCTTGCCTTCCCATCTTTTTTGGGTTTCTAAGGGAAAAGAACTGAAGAAAAAAATATAATCAAAATTAATCAGAAGATGTACCAGATCTAAAAGAAATGTATTATTCAGGATAGGTTTTATGGAGATGAAAGCCGTACCTCTCTAATATTTTCTTTTCCACAGCTAATATGTTTGAATAACCTGAGTGACTGTTATGGTCTGGGAGAGAATGTGAAGGCTGTATTTTCATCTTTTTAGAATATTTCTCTTATTTAAAAGAAATAGGAAGAAAAATACCACTTTTCTTCTGGAATGAGTATAATAGTAATTAATCAGTATTTCTTAGTCATAAGCTAATCATGCATGCAGTGAACTAGATATCTTAAAGACAGATTGTGTACTGAAGTCAGAGATCTTTTACAAGTCTTCAGGAGTATAATGTCTACTACAAGGAGATACTTAATTTTTAGTTCTGTCATGGTTTAGGAAAGGTAGGTGGTTCCTTTTCTAAGACAGTATTTGTGAATTAATGCGGATTGTTACTATTTTTTTTCTAGTTTTTAGAAGATTTACACTTACTGTGCTAGGCAGTCTTATTTTAAACACTATGCAGTGATGTATATTCTAAAAAAAAAAAAAAAGTGTACCATAATCTTTTCAAGTGTGAAATGCCCTAAATAATGTCTTTAAAATGTAGAAATTTCCTCACGGTTCTTTAATTTCACTGCAGTGATAATTTTTCATCATAAAGACAGCCCTGAAAAAACTCAACAATGGCTATTTTTATGAAAAGTCAATGTGAATGGCTGGTAGAAAGAGAGCGTGAGGAGAGTAGAAGCAGAAAGAGAAAATATTGACCTGACCATTAAAGTCTGTCGCAATTAAGCTAAGCACCACAGACTCTATTTGAAGGCTTGTAGCTAGTGATGTGCCCCAGAGGTCAATACGGGATCCAGTATTGTTCAACATAATTCATCAGTGACCTGGATGATGATACAAAACTGGGAGGAGTGGCCACAACATCAGAAGGCTGCGCTGTCATTCAGCGAGTCCTGGACAGGCTGGAGAGCTGGACAAAGAGGAACCTAATGAAATTCAACAAGGGCAAGTGTAGGGTTCTGCACCTAGGCAGGAATAACCCCAAGCACCAGTACAGGTTAGGGGTTGACCTGCTGGGAAGCAGCACAGCAGAGAAGGCCCTGGGAGTCCTCGTGGAGACCAGGGTCTCCATGAGCCAGCAGTGTGCCCTTGTGACCAGGAAGGCCAATGGCACCTGGAGTGCATTAAGAGCAGCATTGCCAGCAGGTCGAGGGAGGTTATCCTGCCCCTCTAGTCTGCCCTGGTGACGCCACATCTGGGCTCCTCAGTTCAAGAATGACAGGGAACTACTGGAGAGTCTCCAGTGGAGGGCTATGAGGATGATTAGGGGGCTGGAACATCTCTCATACGAGGAGAGGCTGAGAGAGCTGGATCTGTTTAGCCTGGAGAGGAGAAGACTAGAGGGGATCTGATCGATGGTTATAAGTATTGAAAGGGTGTATGTCTAGAGGAAGGGGCCAGACTCTTTTCAGTGATGCCCAGTAACAGTTCAAGGGGCAGTGGGTGCAAACTGGAACACAGGAAGTTCCACCAGAATATGAGGAAAAGCTTCTTCCTTGTCACTGTGCCAGAGCACTGGCACAGGCTGCCCAGACAAACTGTGGAGTCTCCTTCTCTGGAGATATTCAAACCCCACCTGGATACAATCCTGTGCAACCTGCTGTAGGTGATCCTGCTCTAGCAGGGGGGTTGGACTAGATGCTCTCCAGAGGTCCCTTCCAACCCCTGCTGTTCTGGGAATCTGTAAGAATGCCTCAGACTATGTGCAGCAACAGCACTATGAAAAATATTTGGAAAAAAAGGAAACAAGCCCTGTGTTTCGTATTTGACTTTGCAGATAGCCTAAATTCAGTGCAAAATAAATTATTTAAATTTATATTCCTCTGGGAGAACCACCTGCAATTTTTTTTGTGTGTAAATATCTAATGATTATGATGGCGGTGAATCTGTTTTATAGTTATGGGTTATTAGAATTATGACTTTTACTTCTGTAATTAAAATGGGAATTTCATCTACTCCTTACTTGAGGAGAGGCAGCCAGTCTAGACAGAACATGATTCCTTTTTGTTTTAATCATTTACATCCCAGTAAAATCCCCTTATTGAGTTCTGTTTTTAAAGGCTCAGAAGGATTTATAAGGATTATAAAGATCCCAAATGAAGCCACTGTACATGCAATCAAACAATGAATTGGACTGAGTTGTCTGTGCTCCCGAAGTAGCAGCTGCTAAGCTTTTGGCGTCTAACTGTAGCTTTGTTTTTAAAAGAGAGGGCTTAGGTGTTCATCCATGGTAGATGCCTGTTTCCATAAGTCTGCCTCCGTATTGCACAACGCTAATGGTGAGAATCATAATCTCCAGAGGTCAACTGATCATAAATATTCTGTCTTACATGCATTACCTTTACACCAGTGAAGCAAACTTCTGATCCACTTGTAGTAAGGTTTTATGGTTTGTCTCTTGACTTTGTGTTCTGTTTCGAGCAATCCAAGAAGAGTGAGGAAGGGAGCAATGTTTGTAGGACAGTCTACTTTTTCTGTTTTGATCTTATCTGTTTAGTCACAGTTTTCACAGTCCTGCTGTTTTGTTCAAGTTATGTTTGCTAATAACAAAAAAAGTGTGGAGCTATATTTGTGTGTTCTGTTGGGTGTTGATGTTTATGCATGGGCTACAAACTTCTTTCCTTTATTGATTCATACTTGTTTGAATTTATTTTCAATGATTTTTTTTTTTCCAAGGGAAATACAAATAATTTAAAACATGTCTTAAGCAATCCTTTTAATAGGTCTGATTTCTCCAAACCATTTTTGTTCTGTGGTAAATCAAAGTGATATTCCATTGTATAAGCTGACAACATATAAATAGTCATTATGTTCCTGCAGCATGTTGGTTGAATTGTTACAACTAAAACAATATTTCACATGCTGTACCTCATGGATGCCAAGATAAATTTTAGAAACTATTTTGAAACTGCTAAATTCCTTGCCATTACTATATCTGTTTGGAATATTTGAGTGATAAAAGTTAGAAAAAACAAATTTAAAAATGTATTTTCATTGTAATGGTTGTCCTACTTTTTGTCTTCTAGAAATGGAAAACTTAAGAGTCAAAATGGTACAAAATTTTTAATTTCTCTAATGTTTTTAATCCTATTTTAAAAAGAAAACTTCATCGGAAATAAAAAAAAGTTTTAGGTGGTTAAATATAGTAATAATCTCATTTGGAGAATAAAATTGTACCTTCAGGTTATTTTTACATAAAGCTATGTGTATCAAAAAATAGCAGCATCTATAAAGCCATAGTCGGAAGAAATACGTGCCAGACTATTAACATAAAATGCAAAATGTTAGACTGCACGGTCTTCACAAGATGGGAGAACTAATAACGGGCTTTCGCCAGAAATGCAGATGTCAGCTGTGGGTGCCTTGAATTGTCAATAACAATGTTAAACACAGGGTAGAATATCAGCCTGAGCTTATTCTTTATTCTTTTCTCAAAATCATTAAAGCTAAGACAGTTGTGACATATGTTCCGCTGTGGCTCAATAAGTGAAGACGTGCATGGAACATATATATGTGCATATGTGCTACATTATTTATGTCTGAGGTACTGCTCTGGGGAAGCAAATGGAGCACGCTTTGCTGGAAGGTAGGTTTCGAACTGTATCTCATAGAGGAAGAGAATAAATATTCTCAGTTTATCCCAGACCAAGCTAGTTATCAGCTGTGTACACAGGCCCAGGCATCATTTTTCTTCTTACTATAGCTGCATTGGGAAAATGCCAGATAAAAGTATTTTCTCTTAAAAATTGATATTTATGGGATTTAGAACCTACACACCACATTTCATAATCTGTATTTCATCCGCCTAGGTAAAGGACTTTCCACGTAAGGCACACCAAACTTACTGAGCTGTAGCCACATGGTCAACCTTGGAGGCAGTGGGAAGCAAACCTGGAGGGTGACTGTAGCTCCTCAAGGGTACCTTTCTCCTTGTGGAGAGAGAGGGGACTGAGGCAGGGTGTGCTGCAGAAATCCGTTGTTGTTTTATACCCATCTCAGTGATTCCTGCCGTATTTATCTTCCTGTATTTAGTGACCTGGGCCTTGTAGCCGTATCAGCATGAGGTTATGACTCCAGCACGGGTGTGTCTGTGGACCAGGTGGAGGGCAGGAGCTGGAGGGCATGAGAAGAGCCCGACACTCAACCAAATTCAATCTCTTGCCACCCGTCTGGAGGAATGTTATTAGGACTATGATTTTTGGTGGGGGGTTTGTTGGTTTTTTTAGCTCCTTTCAGCAACTAAATTACCTTTCCCCACCCCCCAAGACAATGGATGTTAAATGAGCTGCAGAACATATATTTTTTTAGTATTTTTAAGCATGTATTTCTTTTTGTGGTACACTAGGTTCTTATGTGACTTACTGTGTATGGGTTCTGTTGAGAAGTTATTTGAAATAATGTAAGTATAAACTTAGAAATGTTCAATCCAGATAGATATCAAAGCTCAGAAATCTCATTTTATGTTTTGAGGATGTGTGGAGGATTGTTTTTTAAAATCAAACTAATATTTTTAGTGTCACATGTATTGCAAGCCCTCTTCATGCTGTGACCTTAGTGCAATCCACAAAGTTTCAACAGGTGAAGAGAATTCAGCTGCTCGAGGAAGAGGTGTTGATTCAACAGATGACTCCTTTCTTGAAGCTTGTCTAAACGATATTTTGCTTTAGGATACATTTTAATTACAGTGAGGGGGAAGTGTAACTTTCTAGCATAGATAGGAAACGCATGCTACTTGTTAATTCTGGTTTACCCTTTGCTAACAAACTTATTTTAGGTTAAAAATGTCTAGAACAGGAATTACCATGTAATGCACTTCAGTAACTATGATGTTAGGCAGTGGCGACATTTATCCTTCTCAGCCAAGTAAAAGCTTACATATTGAAATAAAATCTCAAACATCTGAATGCTTAAATTAATAAAACATCTATATTGCCTAAAAACATACTAATACTCGATGCTTGGGTTTGGATTATAGATGCATCAATGTCTTGGTTTTGGACAACTTTTAAATGTGTGCTTTATATACTAAATAATCTCTTCCTGTTTTTGTCAAGGTCTGTGAATTGTTTATTGCAGCCTACGTTACCCTCCTACTTAGTTGCTAAAAGCTAGGATTTTACCACTTGAAGGTTTTGGATCTGTCTGGGATAAATACATTGTACATTAACAACATTTTTTGTAGTTATGGCAAGTGTCTATTAACAAAGAAAAAGCCCTCTCCTCCAATATTGCTTTTATTCAGTATGTCCTTGATGTAAATTCAATGTTATGTTAATTTTCATATTGCTCATGTCCTGTGCTTTTGTGAGAATGAAATACTCCTTAACTACTTAGTTTACTTGGCTGATGAGGAAGTTGCTTGACATCATTATTTGTGTTTTTCCGTCTCATAATCTTAAGTCAGCCTAGCTCTGACCTTTATGTGATGGAACCTAGTGGTAATATACCCTTCTGCTTAACAAGCTTTGAAATAAAAATACATGATTGGCAGAGCTGCAGAAAATAATTAGTTCCAAGTAGATGGGAGAAGTGAAAGGGTTATTTAAAGGAAAAGAAAGTGATTCAGCTGGTTTATGGTGCATATGAAGTCATCTCAGCTTTTAATTTAACTATTAAGCCATTGAAATAAATTTAAGTCACTATACAAAAGCATTTTTGAATGAATCATTGTGAAGAAGCCCTCTAAAAAACTTTACTGCTTATTGGAAGTTCAAATATTTGAAACATTGATTAGTTCATTTGCTCTTTCAGACCTAGTCATAAAATGTGGCTGAGTGGAAAAACTACTGTAGGGAAGAGAACATGTGTGCTAGACATTGCTGAAATGTACCTAGAGAAAATTTATGGTGTTCCTTGAAATAGTAAATAATATCTATACATATTTCCCAGGAAAGGATTCTTCAGTCAGTTGTTACAGAGGTCAAGATGCATTTTCTGTGTTTTAATTAGATATGCAAACTAGGACAAGCTCAATCACTGTATAGATGAGTTCTTAAGTATGCTGTACATGGGAAGGAAAGAACGATTGATTCTCCAGAATTTGGAGTGGTACTTAAAAATCTGTAGGTTAGGCAGCTGTGTTCTGTGACAGATGAATAAGGAGTGAGCCTCTCTCCTGCTCCTTGCATTTTCCCATACTCTAATTTTCCATTAACTTGAATGGCCTTTTACTAGTAACACCTTCAGGCACGAAAAGCAGGCAACGTGAAGGCAAGGTTAACAGCCAGATAGGCTTTCTTCTTCTCCGCAAGCATGGATCAATGACCATAGGTTAGGAGACGTTTCACCCGTTGTTGCCACTGGCTTTGTGCAGGACATGCTTCTGCCCCAAGTGATGGTGGCTGTGCTGCCTCTTCTCCTAGAGATTGAAGCTGAGTCCTGAAAGGAAGTAGTTGTGAACTACATGTGGTATGGGAGCTATGCACGGTTCTTAAAGCTGTTGCAGTGAACAGTTGAGGACTTGTGATAGAGGCCTAGCAATAATCTGATGCTGGGAAAGAAACGTGAGAGAAAGTTAATGCTCCTTTGGGAACACGAAACGTAGAAGATTGTGATGAAAGCCAGGATGAGTTTGGAAAGAACTTGATTAAACTCATGTTGGTCTAAAATTGGCATTCTGTTTTTCTCCTAATTAAGATATCTGTTCAGATACAACTCATTCTATCTCTTACCCTTATATGCCTCATCAGGGTGTCATTTTGTCATTTATTTCCTTTGTATTCTTACAGATTGGCCAGTTCTGATTCTCTTTGACACACGTTAGAGCTGGGCTTTTTTCCTTTTAGATTTTTTCCACTTCTCTTCCAGGTATGTTTAGTACAGGAAATATCTAGTTGCTGGTTCTCCTGCTCGTCTGTACCGCTGCCATTGATGTCTTCCCAGTTTCCTGTGCTCACTGCTTTCAACATTTTAAAAAATCTCGTTTTGAAGCCAAAGCTCTGTGAGCTTATTCTCTGTGGACCACGAAAGGGATAGGTTTTGAAAATTATTTTTTCTGTGAATGAGGTGGCAAAATGAGGGATGATCTCATGTAAACAACTTCCAGTGCTGTATCGTGCTTGTAACAACGCAAATCTGAGTTCCCTGCCTTATTGCTATGAAAGTGGCACATCTGATCGAAACCAACTTTAGAATTTGTAAGTTGCCAGTTGCATATTTTCTCTTAGTGATATTCACAGCGCGTTCTCCTCACTATCTAATGCTCAAAATATAATAAACTCCATTATGAGCAATTATTAGGCTGACAAATGCGCATTTTGAATGCTCATGCTGATCTGGTGCAATGCACCAAATGTCTTAAGAGCAATGTAAAGCTGCTGGTTTGTTTCAGATCTTGAAAGGTCAGAGTACGCTACTGAGACTTAGAGAAGGGCTTTTACTACCTTTTTGTGACTGAGGCATCACATATCTTGCAGGGTTTTGGAACCACTGTTTATTGGTACATTTTCCAACTACAGCTGTATTTTTCTCTTTTCTGTGACAGAAAGGAAACATTCACATAATTAATTCTTCTTTCAAGGCTTCCATACAGTACCTTTAAAACAAAATGTTTGCTTAACTGTGTAAATTGCGTTGTTGTGTTGTCATTAAAAGTATTACGGGAAGTAGTATGACTTCAGAGGAAAACCACATGGAAAAGTATGTATCTGCTATATCCAAAACTATAATTCAGGAAATATTTCAATTATTTTGCTTAACTTTTAAAGTTAAGTATTTAACTCATATATGCTTGAATATGTGTTGTACGTTTTTATCTCTGTATGAACTTTGATTCATGAAACAACTACAACCTGAGACAAATGCTTGAAAACTAAGTATTTGACAAAAACATGTAGTGATTTGATAATATTTTTATGTATCAGTATGATTTTGAATGTTGTGTAAGGAAAACTGAGACTGTTCAAATAATTTGGTGTTTGGTTATAACACTGATTTTTGTTACTTGGCAGGGGCAGCCCGTTGGAGACTGTGATTTTAATGTTCGACTTGCATGTATAGAGAAAGAGATTATATTTCCACGACATGAAAAGATGAAAAATGGTCTTATTGACAAAGCACAGGAACCATTCAGTGTTCGAAACAAACCATTTTTTGACATCTACACATCAAGAAAGGTAAACTTGATTTCAGTTGTTTATGTTGTGGTGCTGAAGGCAGCAAAGCAGTTTGGGTACAGGTTTTCCCTCAGCTTTTTTTAGCTTCCAGTGGGTTCCTCTGCTAACCAAGTGTTCAGCAATGCTTAAGGGGCAATTAGCAGTTTGGGATACTCCGAAAAGTGGTTTTAGACCAACTATTCCTTCCGAATTACTGTTTCCCCATAGTTAAAACCTGTACTTAGGCAAAACCTAATTCTTCAGTTTCGTAATGTTGAACGATAACATAGAAATTAATAGCTTTAGGTCTGAAATGTCTCTGAGCTCAAGGGAATGTCTGAGAGCTGTGTTGTTTACAGTATCTTCCTTTGTAGGTAAGAATGTAATGTTCTTTTTCCTTCCAGTCCCCGTTTGCCCATAGTATAAGAATCATGAGTTGTGCTTGAGCTCCCACTTCATGTTCAGCAATGATTACTAAGAGCGATTCTAGTTAACGTCTTCACATTTTACTTATTAAAATATTGCCCTAGGTCTTCTAAAGTAATGCATATGACTTGCAAATATATATATGAGTTCCTATCTTTCATTGTGTGCTCTTTCTTTCACTATAGACATATCCTAGCGTTCTGTAAAATACTTTTATTCTCTTCTGTGAATTAAATGGCTCCTGGATAATAGTTTCTTCTAGAGAAACACGTTTTTCTCAGCACTGCTGCTAGTAGTCCCGTGTCTCATCAACACAAAGCAATGAACATCAAATTGTCAGCTTCCATTTGCTTTTGTCATTTCCTTGAGCCTGTAGCAATGGTATTTTGGCTAACCAAGAGTGGCGGAAAAGTAAATACAGAGATAAGGCATAAGCTCGACTTGCAAAAAAAACCTGGCAGAAAGTAGCAGTCTTCAGAAAGTTCAAATCGCGAACAATTCTGTGAGAAGTTTGTGCGGATAAAGCACTATAAATGTTTCAATAAGTTGTCTGTGGTGTTGCATTTTTTGGTTGTTTATTTAAGATCAACTTTGTAAATTTGAAGTAGATTTTCAATGGGGGGAGAAAGGCTATTTGTCTAGGGCACAGAATTTTGAGCCTGAAATTAAAAGAAACTAGAACAAAATAAGCACATCTTAAGAATTGGTTTCTTACATAAGTTTATAGTTTTTTGAAGTGTTCTAAAACTCCAGGTTACTTATCCTCATTTAAAAATCACAGGAAGAACATGTTTGGAAGCAGTCCTAGAAAAATTTCATGATAAAACACCTCTGTAAACAAATCTCATGCTAGTTAAATCTAATTGCCAGCACATACTATTGAAATGATCCTCTACTTCCCAAAACCTAAGGAATTAAAATTATGCTCAACAGTTTTCTTTTCCCTGTCTAAAGGAGATTTCTGAATTGTCCATGTGCTTTCCAGTGTATTGGATTTTAACAATGTGGCATTTTTAAATTTATCAATGAAATTATACGGGTCTTTCTTTGCTTTTCTCACAGCTCTAAGCATGAACTCTTTAACACATTGACTGTCTTATTACCCAGCAGTAAAGCAGCAAATACGTTGGTGAGGAGAAAAAAGAAATTATACATGGCTAGAATTTGTTTCATCATAGACTTGGTGCTTTTGACATTGATGCTTGGACAGTATTTTATTTTGTCCTTGTCTTTGCCAGCAGGTTTGACTAATGTGTGAATTAGGGAATGAAGCAGTTCCTGGCCAGTTTTCTTCCATTTTTGCAAAGAATGTTCCTTTGTGCAGCAGTTGGGGATACACAGAGAGAGCAGGAGAGGTAGAGTTACTGGCACTGTAGAGCCAAATAGCCAGTGTTATTTTTCTCTTATTTCAATAACTTCAAACATTTATGATTTACCGATGCTGTGCATGTATTAGATCAAATTGGTAGGGGAATAAAGCAAGTAAGAGCAATATTCTGGGTATTATCAAACTGTAGGTTTTGAACAATTATTTTTTAGGCTAGGCCTCTTTTTGTCAGTGAATTTCCTTCCCCAGTTAGAGTGAGTAAAAGTCAATGGTTGGTTTGCATTATAGTTATATAGCATACTTTCTGTCACGAGGGTTCCTTTTCCTCTGAGTTTTGCTGGTTTTTCATGAGTGATTAATATACCCTTGGAAACAGATACAGCGGTGACTTATGCAGGCGGATAGAGTAGGGCATCCGAAAGTGTGAAGCGTGGCTCTCTCTTTGGGTTTTGTTACTTATCTCAAGCTCTTAAAAAAACAGTATCTGTGGATAACAGTAAATCTGCAGTACCAGGTAAAACTTTAAGGACATTGCAACCTGTGTTTGAGGTTAATATGTTGCAAATGCAATTCAGTCAACAAATTCTCACCCTCATGTGTTATCACTATCTCAAAAACATCTTTGAGATAAGAGTATCTATGTGTTTTTAATTTACTGGGGTATTTGGGTTTGATATGGGGGTTTTTGTTGTTTTTCGTTGCTGTGGTGTTTTGAGGTTTTTTCGATTGTTTTGGGGTGGTTTTTTTAAGTGGCAATCACAGTAGGCTCTAAAGCTTTCTACATTTTGGGTTTGAAATAACCATAGGTTTTAAAACTTATTGTACAATGTACATTATAGGTTTTAGACAATCCTTGTCCTCGTTTAAGTTAGTTATCTGGTGAAACGTTTGTTATGGTACTGCTATTACAGAAAACTTCTAATGAGGCTTTAAATCTGATTATTGTTTTCCATGAGTAAGAAGTTTTATGTCAGTACTTAAGAATTGTTTGTATGCCTTGTGCTAACTGCAAGGTGTTTTAGGTAGTGCTACCAGTGTTGATGGTGAGTTTTATCTAAGGCAATATTGATAAATGTTTAAGGAAATCATTATAGATTCATACTGTATTTCTAATCTGTATCTGCTCAGAAGAGTAGTATTCATAAAAATATGTTCTCAGAAGAATTATGTTTACACAAAGAATTATTGTTGCTCATTATTTACCACAAAAATGCATTTTTTGTTTCATTGCTTCTGTGAACTTGATGAGTGTGATTCCTGTAACATTTGCTTAGGATAATGAAACAGGAATTACATCTTCATATTCGTCACAAATTCATGAACAGAATTTTTCATAATATATGGTCAGAATAGGCTATTGTTTTGAAGCATTGCCTTCTTCTGAAAGAGGACTGTTTAAAACTAGTATTGCTCTGCCCAAAAGATCTTTTTCTTATGTTTATTCAGTCATCTCTGCAACTATAGCAACAAATGTACTCATAGCAATGAATACCTCATTAGTATAGCTGAAAGAGCAAGCTGGGCTTCTTTTGCATCACTGACAAATGTCTTGACAGGGTTTACCAACTCTGTGTGCAGCACAGCCAGGTCTGCAGGGAGACAAGAAATTCCTTCTAGCTTCTGAATCTGCTCATATCTGCTCTGGGAAGACCTTATTGCATCCTTCCACTACCCGAAGAGGCCTGCAAGAAAGCTGGAGAGGGGCTGTTTACAAGGGCATGTAGTGGCAGGACAAGGGGTTATGGCTTTAAAACTGAAAGATGAGATGTTAGGAAGAAATTCTTTCCTGTGAGGGTGGTGAGGCACTGGCACAGGTTGCCCAGAGAAGCTGTGGCTGTCCCATCCCTGGAAGTGTTCAAGGCCAGGTTGGATGGGGCTTCAGCCAACCTGGTCTAGCAGAGGGTGTTCCTGCCCATGGCGGGGGGGACATTGGAACTAGCTGATCTCTGAGGGTCCTTCCAACCCAAACCATGCTGTGATTCTTATTCAGATTGTCTCAGCATAACCATCAGTCCATCTGTAGTGATGGTCGCAACTGAATGGATGCTAAAGGACTGACAAATGGAAACTGCTTAGGGAGATGTTTTCCTTATATTTAATTAGCCGTTTTTTCTTGTTCTTCTCCAAGAACAGTAGGATTCTTTCGTCTTTAGAAAAGATCTAGCAAGATCCTCGCTTTCTTGAGCAGAGCTCCTTAAAGATTTACACACTCCAGTGGTCTCAGAAAAACTGTGTGGTTTTTTGAGCCTGGGTTTCTTCCCTACCTCCAGGTCTTGTTTTTCACTGACAGAAGATGTAGCTTCCTAGGTCACCCCCAAGGCTTGTTATTTTCAAAGAAAGATCAATGGAGATAGCAGTCTTTGACCACAGATAAAGTGGATCTCTGATTGTACGAGCATATTCAAGACTGAAAAAGTGGTTAGAATATATTTCATTAAAATTCTTGGAATATATCTTTAAGGTTTTTTTGAAGTGTAGCTGTGTTTTTCTTAGGGTCAATAAAAGAATCAAGTGTACTTCTGAATTACTGGAGCTGGAACCACACATGACATCTTATTTTTGTTTTGAGAAAATTAATTTTTGAAATACATTCCCAGGGCTCAGTTTGAACCTCACAAAAGTAAATATTGTAGACCTCTCCTTTCACAGCCTCCTTCCATCATTCCTTTCAGTGACCCGAGTTAAGACATAGTGTTCCAAATTGAAAGCCATTGTTGGCCATTCTTCTTATTAACAATAGCACGTATCAGTAAATGTGCGTTAACTTGGGTGGATTGTAGGAAGATTACTCAAAAAGGCCAGGAGTCTCAGCACTGTATTTAATAGCAGAGTGAGTGGCTAAAACTTTTAATTATACCAGGAAAAATGAATGTTGTCCACATAGGTTTAGTTACTTTTGATGAAAATGTGGAAGTAATTACTCAAAACAGCAGTAGACTTTGTACTGTGCTATATAATATGTCCAGTAATGAAATTGTTCTTGGAGTTATGGATTTGGAACTTTAATACCAGAGTTAGAGCACTGGCTGTTTTTTTCCAGTCTGAAAATCAATTTATTGTGAAGTGAAATGAAATGTACTTTTAAAGTGCAATTATAAAGTAGGGCAGCATTTATAGTTGTGCCTTGACATTTGTTTTTGCTACTAGATTTTGGAAATAAGGGCAATATCTTTATGATGTTAGGTCTTCATAATGTTGTCTTGAATGTTATTTTAAGATGTTTTGATGGTAAGTTTTGGTGATATGAGGAAGAAAAGAAAGGGACAGTCACTTGGGCACAGGTTGTAAATTCTCAGAATCTCTAAAAACGTTACCCTGTTGAACTGTGATATTGCTGGAGAAAGCAGCATCACTGAATTTGTCTGCCCCTATAATCAAGGAATCATTAGACATAGTTTATTCTTTTATTGTTGCTGGGAACACATGTACTCTGTGAGCAATTTTTGCCTTTTAATATAATTTCCAAATTCTTTTAGAAAGATATTTTTGAGCAATGTTGTAACTTTGCTGTTCATAATTACACTTGCATGATTGGTCACTTCTGTTGCATAGTTTGCTTTCTTTTCTTTTATTAGTTTGCATCAGAATTCAAGGAGGTGACATGGTCAAGTCTGCCAGCTCTCCCACCCATCATGTAAGAATAACAGCAGTCTGTGGAAGAAGCTGAGATTTAGGTTTTCTTGATGCTAAAGTATTGAAAACCAGTGAGGTTAACACTTCATATGCTGCATATTCTTAGCCTTGGAGCTTTAGCCTTTTATTTATACAAATATTTTAGGATTTTCAACAAGGACATTATCTTCATTATATTAAACAGGAAGTACAGCTACGTAGAAATAATGAAATTCTTGGAAATTATGCACATCTTAGCTTTCATGGCCTAAACCAACCCACAGTTGTTTCATGAGGCTTTTTTGTGTGGATGGTCCCAGCCTGGATGTCACCACTGAAGCCTATTGTCTAGCGCAAATGCTGTCTAGCAGGAGCAGAAAAAAGTTCCTTTCTATGCAGTCCGTGGTCCCGTGGAGAATTGTGCCCATCGCTCTCAATGGAACAATAGGGCTAAAGGTTAAACAATGATACAGGTCAAATGAACAACCTTTTTCAAATGTTAGCACGCTGTATGTCATTGACTTGTCAGTTCTTAAGACTATTATCTGGTTTTAAAATGACAGCTTGTCCTAGAGGGATTAGAATGAAGGTGAGTAGTCTCTGCAGGAAGATTAAATGGTCTAGGATCTTATTGAAAGTTTTCAGTCAAATCTGTGAAGTGACAGATGACTTTTTTTGTTCTTACGGTTTATTTGACATTTGGATTATTGCTTTTTCTTTTTTTTTGAAACTGCTTAGTTAGGGAAGGTGGAATGTTTAAAAGTTTGTACCAATAAATGTATAGCTACTGTTGAGGTGGTTTGCTTTGGAAAATTAAGTGGGTGTGGACCCTTGATGATAAAGGAGATTGTGTAAGTACATGACTTGCTGATGTTGCTGTGAAGTATTTTGCAGGCAGCTGTAAGCTAGTATTTGCATGGCCTGACAAAATGAACCCTGGTAAAGGCAGAATTTGTGGACATAGCTCATCCATGTCTGCCATGAGAGCCGTTAACCTAAAACTGATTGTGAGTGACCACAAAGCCCTGTCTTATGTCACCAAGTAGCCTACAGACAAAAATACGGATGAGGTTTTTGGTCATGGGACAGAAGATGAAAGAATTCAATGGCAGCAGCAGAAGTGTCAAATAATGCCTCTCTGTTTATTGGAGATTTTGAATTCCGCATCTTGGTGGAGAGGGAATGTTACCATCTGGAGGGTTTTTAATGCCAGGAAGACTTGTTTCCTCCTTTTTTATTTTTGTTTTTATTTTCTATGCCTTAAGGAGTAGCTTAATCTGCTCACCTTTCAATCGTGCATTTCCTGACCCAGAGTTGGCAGTCACTCTTTGGTGTCTGGCCTACACCATAGTCCTTGCTCCATCTGTTCTGTTCCAGGTTTTTGGCCTGTTTATCATCTCATCTCCTTTTAATTATCTTCTACCCCATCTCTCTACCATTTTGTTTCTGTTTGCTTTTATTTCTTTACCTGGTATATTTCTTCCTCACTGAGTCCTATTTCATCTCCCTGAAAATGGAAAGTCAAATGTATTAAAAGCAGTATTGCCTTATTCCCCTCTGATATACTTCTGTGCTGGTGGATATCTTCCCTAAAATCTTCTTTTTCGAGTGCTTTTCTTTCTGTAAATGCAAATAATGGTTGACCTGAGGAACCTAGTAAACAAATAGTGAATAAGAAGCTGGAAAAATGTTGCCTTATGCTTATATTAGAATTTGAAATCTTCATTTGGCAGCTGTCCTGTATCCCAGCATGTTGTACTTCAGCCTGATTTTTCAAAATTATTTTACCATGTGAATTGTAAAGGTAAGGACAACCAACCAGACCAAGTGGAAGCTTTGTAAATTGTAATGTGAAATAGATGACCAAACTCTGGTTCTTGAGCTGAATGTAGGTTACTACCACTTAAGATTCAGTGCCTGAATTGGAGCTATTTCATTCAACCAGCTGCTGTACTGGAATGACATGGATCCTGTTGGGTAAACATAGTTTCTGGCAGTGGGAGGATGAGGGTAGCAGGGACTTTGTAGGTCAGGGCTGGTGGGGTGTCCACTTGCCTCTGGGTGTTCCTTTGCTTTCTGTGGGGCAGGGAGGACACAGTTACTTGTTTTACACCAGAAGATTTCCCATCATGCTAGGGAAAAAAGTGACTTGACTATGGCTAACGTTTCAGCCTCCTTGCTCTGGTGGAATCTCTCTAGGAGACCCATGCACGAACAAGGATCTGTGTTCATTTCCTAGAGTTAACAGAAGAGGATTAGACTACTTGCTTTTGATTATTATTATTTGTGATGTTGAAGATCAAGTATAATATTTCACCACAGTATAATTTTCATTAGGGAAAATGGGAAATAGGTTTTGGCTTTTGGTTTAAGAAATGATTACCACATTAGTTACATTTCACATTTTTCAGAAAATTACCTACTGAAGTTAAAACAAACAGTCTCAAATATTTCCATGAAGGATTATTTTCATAACTAGTGGCCTATGTTAGTTATTGCTGCTGATACAAATTAAATTAAGGTAGAATAATTCAGGTGTGGACTATATAATTAAATTCTGACTTGCCAAACTGTGGTGTGGGAAAGAAAACAATGAAACTAGTGGAAAAATAAAGGCATATTGAGGAAGCATTATACTCCGTGCACGCTGTAAATTTAAACGTCAGTACAGTATATATTCAGTTTAGCTTTTAACATTTTAACATTAGCTTTGAATAGTCTAATATTTTTGTAAATTATTTCTTCTGAGTTTTGTGCAATGGAAATAATACACTTTTCTAAGTAGGAAAAAATGTCTTTAACGGTGATTTCTGCTTTCAGTTTTGTCGTGTATTACCAAAACAGAGAAAATGCAAATCTGTTCAGACCTAATTACCAATTGGTATCCCAGTATGGGCAATTGAATTGGTATATTTGATATCTTCTGAATTAGAGGACTCAGCTGTGGTGACTAAGTGGGTCAGTCCACTCATTAATTGAGGGGCGACTATTTAATATTGTCCGTTGTGCCACTTCACAGCCTGTCACTTTCCAAACTGCCTCCTGGCAATACAGCTCCACAGGGAAGCCATCAGCCTTCTCGTGCTGGAATGATCTTCAAGAGACATGCGCTTAATTTGGATAAAATGAATAAAAGCACAAAGAAAATAATAAAGATAGGAGTGAAATTTAAAGCAGTTTATTATGATACAAGATTTTAGGACATCCCTGCTAGCTCTTTCTTTTCTTGTGATATCCCAGGTTTTGCAAAAAAAACCCACCAAACTGTACAAAATTAATCTTTTTCATTAAAATCAAGAAATAATAAAATCTTAGCATTTTACTGTTATGGCCTTGCAGTGACAAATTTTAATTTCAACTTTGTAGCAAATAAAGCCCTCAAGTGCCATTGCATTACAGAAGAATCAGATGTTTATAAACACCCAGGATATAATGTTAAATCTTAATTTTTGTGTTAAAATCACTGCATCTGTGCCCAGTGGAATACATTAGCCCAGCTTGAATCAAGCATTGTAGCACTAAAAGTATGAAGACTTTACATTCTTGAATATCCATTTTGTGTGTAATTGAATTATTGTATATACAAATTTGTCTTTGCTGATGAGTCTTAGTGGAAATGCTTAATAAAACATGATCCTTAATTATCTGATTTAATTAAAACAGGCCTGTCCACCTTCTTGACAACCAGAGACTGGGTTATGTTGTAGCAGTTTACACAGGGGCTGGATAAGAGATAAACCCTAGCAAGTTTGTAACATTGAAAGATCATTTAGAGAACAAATTAAAATACCCTTGGCCCTATTGCACTCAGCTCAATGTCATTTTTTCCTTTGACATCAGAAGAGCTTTTGAATATTGTATTTTATCAAACCCAGGGTATTAGGGAGGTTCTAAACATTAGTGGGAGAACCTCACTCAGTTGAGGATGTTGGGTAGCAGACTTTACTGAGTATCTGCCATCCATGGAACAGAGCGTCCCAGAGAGGTGGTTGGATCACCATCCCTGGAGACATTCAAAAAATGTGTAGACGTCGCACTCGAGGACATGATATAGCAGGCATGGTGGAGTTAGGTTGACGGTTGGACTTGATGATCTCGGAGGTCCTTTCCAACCTTAGTGGTTGTATGATTCTATGATTCAGGAGTGTCACAGGTTGTAGATCACTTGTAAATAGGTCAAAGACTTTGCTAGTGGCACCTATTAAACCTTCTCCAGCTCCAGCAGGGCTCTAGTCTTGGGCAGGTGCGAGAGCATGGGGAGAACAATGTGAACAAAATCCCAGTCCCTAAAAGGAAAAACTGCAGGTACCTTGCAGGTTGAAATACAGAAGTGGCAAGAGCACAGTAAATTAAATGGCCAAGCTATGAAATATATTGCTCTGTTTCTTCATCAGGTAAAACAAATAGGAAATATTATTCCTGTTTGGCAGTGAGTGGCATTCCCTCACGGCCTTGAAGAATCCGTGTTCTTCCTATTTTGAAGCTATCACAAAAGTCAATTAAACTTTCTTAGAGCAGTCTATTTCTCTTATTTGAAAGAAGCGTTTGAAAACATTGTAGTTAATTGGTGTCAGTTTCTCAATTGTGTTTTTGAAAAGAGATTGACAGTGAGAAATGCCTAATGCTTATTTTGAATTCAGGAATGCAGATGTGCTGTCAAATTAAGGATTAACACACATAGCACTCGTGTTATTCTTGGGTATTTTTTTGAATATATTAGGTACATGACCTTTGGAGTTGTTCACTCAGAACTAACAAACTGGTGATCGCTCAGTGAGACTCTTCCTGCAGCGTGCTCTACATATGTTTTTAAAATGTCTCTATCCAAATAACTAGGAACACGGCATATAGCTTGTGTTAGTAGCATCTTTAAAGAGTGCAGTTAATGAGTTAGCTGCAAAACAAAGAAGAGTTTGGGTTTTGTTTTTGTTTTTTTAAATAGAACCATCGAACTATTCCGTGCCACCACTGCAGTATGTTTTATTGTTGTTCACTGTAGCATTTTTTTTCCCTTGTGGCTGGGTAATGAAATCAAGCTAGTGTGATTCTTCCACCTTTTCAATATTAGAGGTTGCATCCCATCACAGACTACAGTAACTTCCAGATAGTCATATATCTGGAAATGGCTTTTCTTTAAATCTTTTAGAGGGGTAGTAGAAAAGATTTAAGAAGCAGTTTTCAGAAGATGATATATATGATTTCTCTTGCTTTAAGTCTCTATTAAAAAAAGCAGACTATAACACTCCCTTGTAAAACTGGCAGCAGTTGTAGTAGGAGCTGGGAAAGCTCTGAAAATCTGGCCTGTGGAATAACTTGTTTTTTTCAGAGATGCCTCACTCATGACACAAAGCAAGTTGCAGATTGAAGGGATGAGTCTCTGGCTTTCTTGCTTGGAGGTGTTGCTCGTTCTCCATCACATAAAAATAAACAGGAATTTCTGTTGCCTTCCTGTTCTAGAAAGAATACATAGACTCCAGTAAAGACTTTTCTCCAGAACTGCTCTCCTAAAAGACAATCCATGAAGTGTGGTGTCACTAGTTAGAATGCTAGTGCCCAGGCACTAGTTGTTCAGGTCCTTGTCAGTTATCGGCTGTGAAATTATGTGGGCAATGGTTTAGGAAGAAACTGTAGAATAGTTATGGGTCTTTGAATTATGATGTTATTGATGGTCTATGGCCTACTAGCGTGAAGTCTGGGAGCCCTGCACACCATACTCTTAGCCAGAAAACAGAACACTTGAAGTACAGACTGCAAGTTATGCTAGTGGCAGCCTGAACCCGCAGCCTTTCAGCTTCATCTGCTCGGAATACAAGAGAGCTATCAAATGAGAACATGTTTATAACACATCCGACAGGGCTGTTGTAGCTGTGAGGTAAATAAATGTTTCTTTCAGTGCCCCTGCTGAGTTTCTAACTAATTTTAGACCAGAGGAGCCGGAGCCATAGGTGCCGGAGCAAACCCAGGTAGAATTAGATCACCTTCCTTCCTCTCTGTGCATGCACCTGTCTGTTGCCTCCTCGTGTTATTTCAGCCCTGCTGCTCCTGTTCTTAGTGCAGAGCTTGTGGAGGTTCAGTGGAGATGCCCAGGTGAGCTTTTATGATAGCAGGTGAATTCCTGTCCTGCTGCAAGAGCTGTGAATGGGCTGTACACAGGAGAGGTGACCCCTGATACAGCTGGCCCACCCACAAAGGGCTGTGAAGCAGTAGGAAGTGACCCTACTGTGAAAAGATTCCTTCTTGCCGTTATCTGTAATAAGAACAAGTGGGAGACTGTCAGTAAACATTTTTCTTATGGAATATGAATTTCAGGTTTGTTGTCTTCTAACAGTGTTTTGCTACATAAGCTATTAGTTAGGGCCATGCGTACTTCATACCATGAGTGATGCTTTGAAGGGTAAAGCAGTATATTCTGTACAGGACTGCTTGCTGAAGATGGTGAAGGAGCGTAGAGGGACAGTTATGCCTATTCCTCTTGCAAAAGGATTTTTGTTACTAGAAACTGGTCAACCTGTGAAGCCAAATTCAGTGTTAGGAAACACGCCTTTGGTCAAGCTTTAAAATGAGACAAGCCTGTCTTGCATACTCGCTTTTTTGGGCTACAAATTTCCTATCTTTAGCAGGTCTTTTTGTGTTGAATTCTGGTCTAGTGTGTTTAAAATATTATTACGGTAGCTCCCTTACGGAATTGTTAAAACATACGTCAGTGACCAGTTGTATCCACTGTGCTTTTGTTGTGGCTGTTGGCTATTCGTACACCTAACAGATGGCACTCGCTTACACTGACAAGCTGTGGGATAGCCGAGCATTACTAATAAAACCTATCACATGTTAAACTTGACCTGACATTAATCAAGTTTTGAATGCTACAAATGATTCATGGATAATAATTAGTCTCTTGATCATATTAGTGAACATCAGTCTCACATTGCTGCCATTATCTGCTTTCATTCTTATAGGGAACAAATCCATTGCAGTAATTAGGTGGTTTTAATGTCTTTTGAGCCAAAATGTTCTGTATGATTAAGTTGGCAAAGAGGTTATTTTTTGTCTTTCAATAGTATTGGTTTCAGAGCTTCTAGTAAATTAACAAACTGAAAGGCTTTCTGTAAAATAGTATTTTATGAAAGGTATGTATTTTTTAATTTTATCAACTGAGAAAATTCCTGTGTGTCTCTATGCAGTCATTTGGTGTGTATGATTCACCTGTTGCCACAGATTACACAGTTTAGAATAGTGACGATTTTGTTACAGAAGAACTTTTGGAGTTTACTTTTACTCTTCTTGTTTATTGTTTATCTTCTTGGTTAACATCCAGTGCTTTCAAGATGTATGTATTCATACAGACAGAATAATGTTTGCAGCTTTTCTCTGTGTGTATCTTGAATTAGCATCTTGAGTGGATGTCTAGCTAGGATTTGAGCTTTAAGCATTTTTTTTTTTTAAAGGATTTTCACCCAGTTTGACTGGGTGAAAAAATCAGTTACACTGATAGAATAGAATAGAATCGTTAAGGTTGGAAGAGACCTCGAGGATCATCTAGTCCAACCGACCCCATCTATTAACCACTAAACCATGTCCTTCAGTGCTGCATCTAACCTTTCCTTAAACACCCCGCAGGGACGGTGACTCCACCACCTCCCTGGGCAACCTGTTCCAATGCCCGACCACCCTTTCCGAGAAGAAATTTCTCCTAATCTCCAATCTGAACCTCCCCTGGCACAACCTGCAGCCGTTCCCCCTAGTCCTGTCACTAGTAATTTTGGATTTTGGAGCCCAAGAACATGCAATTTCTGTTTAAGTAATGAACAAGTGGGAAGTTTATACTTTGTGTCCCTTATGCAGTTAGGGCAAAGTACATTTCACTGGCTTACTGAAAATGTAGCAGTTATTCTTCAATATGTGTTGGTTCTTAATAAGCATATAAATAAATAATTACTTCTTAGGGAGTTACGTGTTTAATTTCTTTTCTAGAGTTTTTGATCCCACTCTTCCTTTAAGCATATTTTAGACCGTTAGCATGGGCCAGGTTTTGTACCTTTGTGATTTAGTGTGTTAGCTTAAGAATATTTTGTATAAGCTGTGGTTTTTTGAGGGTACTCTGTTAAGATGCTGCCTTTCCTTTCTTACCTTCTTGTTGCTGATTTCACAGCAAATAAAAATTCAAAATCCTTAAGATAAATATAGCCAAACATAATGAATAATTGAGGATGCATTGCCAAATTGGACTTTACCCTGCTGTAAAGATATACTTTGTCTGATACTGTTTTTACGTCATTTATTTGACATAAGGTAGCATATCATGGTTTGATTAGGGAATGAGAATAATGCAAAGGAAACAGGGTCATGTTAAATTACTAAAAAAATCTACTCTTCAACATTTTTATAGGTGATTTGGAGGAAACCATGAAATCACACAGATGAGAGATTGATTACTTGTGTTTTCTTGAGGGAAGTAAATGTTAATGATGAAATGCTAGTTAGAGCTTTTGGAATCATAGTGTGCAAGCAGAAATATTTACTTGTATGGCCAGGTGTTAAGTCACGCTTCTGACCCCATGGACCGGGATTTCAGAACCTTCACAGTTACTTGGAAGAAGCCACTTTTGAGTCAAGCAGCCAGTTGTAATGACCTGTCACCTGGTGAAATGCTTTGACAAGTGCTCGTGTATCCAGAGATCTTCCTGAAAGGAGACTCCCCTGGAGGAGAACAGGGAGTGCCTATTTTTTTCTTGCTGCTGTGGCCCTTCTGGAATATTCTGTCTAGTCTAGCTGGGATGGTTTCAGTTGATGAAAAAAATGATAACTGTGAGATTAGAGGAGACATTATTGAAGTATTTAAAGAGTTACATCTGCTTCCTTCCGAACTGTTTGAAATGTGAAACATTTCTTTGCCCAAAAAAATCTCTAAGTGATGTCTTGGTGAGTGTCTAAATAGAGGAACCAGGAAGAAAAGTTGAAGGAAGAAAAAAACTGCTGAGAAAGAGGCATTAGTATTTTTAATTGCGCATTCAATACTTCATTGGAATAACTTAATGAAGATTGTGGTTCTCCATCACAACCCACTCTAACTTGAGACTGCACTGTTTTCCAGAAGATTACTTAGCACTTGAGCAAATCACATGAAGAGAAACTTAAATATGCATGAGAGGAGAGGGTTTCATCCTCATAGCTGTCTGAAAGTTAGTCTGAACTGGTGATCCCGGCTATGTCTGCCTTTGGGCAGGGAGGGAAGGAGGCAGTGGAACTGCCAGAGGTATGTCTTTGATCCTCTCCCATCTCCCCTCACACTGTTACTTTACACTGGATTTGTTTAGGTCAGCTATTTTACTTTGAAAGCTAACGCTAGGTCAGGTGAACGATATCCTCAGTTTGAAAAAGATAGAAGTCCGAGTGGATTCAGTGTGAGGTGGTTGGGTTTTTTCCATTTTTCAGAAGGTATGTGCCATCCTTAATTCCCAAATCTTTGTATTCCCCAGAGTCACTAAAGACTGTGTTGAAAGTTCTGCCATATATTTGTAGTAATTTCAGTCAATGATCCAAAATCAAAGCTTCTCTTTGCATTTGATTTTGGGTTCTATTTCTCTTAAAATGTGAATTAGCTAGTTTTTATTTGTTGAAAGTTTGAGATTGAGTTTTATTTTTAAATAATATATAACCCCACAGTATGTAGTTGCTCACATGCTATTTGATGCTTTTTTGCTTTGAGACTGACAGCAGCTGTTTAATTCTTGATGTCTTCTCTGCTTTTAGAAACAAAAGAAACTAAAAAAGAAATGATGTTTCAGGACAGGGGAAACTGGAAAGATTCTGGGGAGAAGGAAGGAGCAGAGACCACAACCGTAGCTTAGAGGGACCAGCTTTCCTCACCTGCAATTAGGCTACATTTGATAATATTTTCAAGCATTGCACAGTAGCCTGTAAAAGCTTATACCCCACCAAGAGCATGTTTCATTCTTTTCAAGGAAGCCTGCTGAAAGCTGGAGTTTAGAATGTTAATGGTTTGGCTGATGGATCCATCATTGCCTGTTCCTGATGAATTGATTTATTTTGGGAAACATGATAGCTGGGGTGAATCTGAGATAGACTATTTTTGCATTGTTTTAACTTAACTGAGCGTAACATAGAAGTCATTCTGTAGGATTTCTGATGTCATTCAAAGCCAGGAGTTCTAAAGATAATATGTAGTAGATTATTCTCAATGTATTTTTCTTCTACTGATAACAAGGGAGATCCAGATTTCAAATCTGATTTTTAAGCAAAATAGTTTTCTTAAGCTGGGTTTTAGGGGTTTTGTGGTTTATTTGTTGGGGGAGGGGGGTGTGTGTGTGGTTTGTTAGGGTTTTTTGGTAGCCGTTCCATATTTTGTTGTTGTTTTTTTTTTCTTTTTTTGGTGTTTTTTTTTTTTTTGTTTGTTTGTTGTTTTGTTTTCTGTTGGTTTTTTTTTAACTTAAATCCTGGGAGACTACCAGTAGAAATACTGGGTTTGTTACACAGATCTTCGGTTGGATTTGTGATTCATAGATCCTTTCTTCAGAGACTTCTGTATGTAGTAATAGAGATTTATTTTTTTTATCTTGTGAGTTAGCAAAAATATGATGAAAATACTTCTCTTAATAGGAGACATTAAATTCAGGTATGTTTATTGAATATTAAACCACTGTACATTTGGAAACATTTGTACCCCTCAGTTTGGATGTAAAACTTGTTCTGGGATGTCTTAAATACATCAGCAGTCAATGTTAAAGTAAATAATTTTTATATTGAACTTGGATAATTAACATGAGACAGGGCTATTGAGAAGCTTGTACTGTAAAAATAGAGAAGCTGGCAAGCAGGATGAAACAAATTCATGTAAAAATACAACAGGAGTGATATCCTGATTTAAAGTAAGAATAGTCCATCTCTCTCACAGAAGTGCAAAGAAAGAGCCAGAATAGTTGTTTCCATTTAAAAAAGGTGGCTATTGGTGCTGGTAACTTCTGAATCGTCTTCTGAAGACTGTGTGAGAAGTTTAAAGAGTCTGCAGGATCTGTACAGAGATTTATGAGCCCATGTCTGTAAAACTCGACAGTCGTCAGGATGTGAGAATTACTTTGTAGTCTGATGGTGAGGGCTGTCATCATCAGAGGCAGGGATTCTCCTGTGAGCTGAGCTGAAACCTACGCTGGTGAAGATGCTGTGAAGTTAGGAATGACAGTATGCTTGTGTCTGAAGGTGTTTTACATTCTCGTTAACTGACAGTTTGATTAGTAGTCTACTTGTCACTAATACTTTTGAGTAAAGTATGTTCCCTTTCACAGCTTCTGTTGTGGAGCAACCAGGTAGGTGAGCAGTAATTTGAAGGTGGCTCTGAAAAACTGCTTAGGGGTCTGGTTCATGCGGAGTTGCTGTAGCTTAACTTGAAACTGAATGAAGCGTGTAATGTTCTGAAATAGAAAAAGCAAGGAAAATGGACTTTATATTTGTCTTGTATTATAAAATGCAAAGGAATTTTTTTTTTTCCTGTATCTCCCAAGTATTTCACTAGGCTAACAAGCAGTATCAGTTTTGAATAAGAAAGGTTGGGAATATGTGCATATTGTGACGTAGCAGATTGGTAACAGTTGTGTGAAAGGACCTTAGCCAAATTATTTTGTAGAAAGTGAATATGACTTCGCAGAGACGTCATTATGTTTTGGAATCTACGTAACTCTCACAGCACGTTGTGTTTCCATGATATTTTTTTCTGTAAGGGGAAGTGAAAGGCACA
This sequence comes from Psophia crepitans, assembly GCA_013399095.1. NCBI lineage: Eukaryota > Metazoa > Chordata > Aves > Gruiformes > Psophiidae > Psophia > Psophia crepitans. Next base: position 149,318 of record VWZZ01005867.1, on the reverse strand, counting down.
ATAGTACCTACTGGAGTTACGTATTTTATGAATAAAGTTACATGTGAATCAGAGTCATGTGACTTGTCTCAGAGTTACAGAAACATTAGTAAAATCCTGCTAACATTTTGTGGAATATGTATGCAATAATTTTTTCTCCTATTCCTGCTGATGTCTGTATTGATAAGTAGAGAGAGATCTCCAAAGTGTGATTTTTGTGGGTTTTTTAATTTTTTTTTTTTATTACCCACTCAAGAACTGCTGATGGATTCAGTGTCTTAGCAAAATCAGCTTCAGCAGGTTATTAGTGCAGCTTTTGGTGACATACTACTGCTCCTCAGCTCAGTGGTTAAAGAGCAAGGAGAAATCCTGTTTCTTTCGTACAGCTCCACTCATTCCGTGTGATTATACCATTCTTTTTGTTAGAGGAATATTATTAAATGTAGCAAAAAAAAAAATAAATATTTAATTTGAAAGTAAGAAAGGAGAAGTTTTAAATAATAAACTGTAGTGTGGGTGTGTGGTTTACTGCAATGTTCACAGGGCAGCAGGAAGCTGCAAGAAGCGAACAAAAGGTTTCACAGGTGGAAATGGATGCCACGAGGCTACAAGGAATAGCGTGCTAGAAGAATTGACTCTCATGCATCATTTACCCATCTTCAGTAAAACATCATTGGGATGCATTGCATTTTATCTGATCCTTGGCAATCATCCCAGTCAAGCAGGTGTGCCATTTATCATGGTGCCGATTAAAAAAGATGGTACTGTTCAAGTTAATGAGAAATTTTATCATGTATAGAAAATGTGCACATCGTTTTTGAAAAGATGAACCATGATATCTGCATTTTAAGTTCCTAAACCTGAAAACCTTATAACAACTATATTTTTAGTGTCAAAAATATTTACTTATAAGTCAAACACTCCTTTTATGCTCGTTCTCCTGTCGTTCCAAACTTTCAGCAATATTCAACAGATAATATATTCTGTTGTTCACAGACAACCTCTAAATAGTTTAATCTGAAGAATGTGTGCATGGAAAGAAGCTCAGAGAAAATTTCCATTCCCTCCTTCTTACTTCCTTCTTCTTCCCCCAAACTGCCAATCCTTTCTAGCATGTTGTAACTTAAATACTTGTAATTGACCTAGTGACAATAAAAGCAGAATAACTGGGAGCACAAAGCTGCTAGGTGATATCCAGAGGTCCCTTCCAACCCCTACCATTCTGTGATTCTGTGGTTTGGCCATCAGGCTTTTGATCCATTTTAAGTGCATTGCCTTGAGTAGTACAGCCCATAGGACGATAGAAATGTTAATTCTCAACTCCTTTCATGTTTTTGTTATTTATTGAGGGCAGAGTTTGATACTTGATTTGAATTTGTTGCTTTTAAAACTGACTGATTTACTGAGTTCTGTATTTGCTCTGTTTTATGGCCATGTGATTACTCGTAGATCAAAATTTTTCAAATGTTCCTAAAAGCGCCTACAAGTTAAGGGTAGACTCTTCATCTCTACAGTAAAACATAAATGGAAATTAATAAAGAGGCATTTTTTGTAATTCTCCTAATTTTTGTCCTTACTTGACAGTTGTAGTTCTCATTGGTTATTTGCTTTTCCTTAGGCAAGCCATAGTTTAACATGGAAGTGTATCATCAATTCTCGTAACTGTCGACTAGCTGGTTTCATTAGTTTAGTTCGATGGATTTTCTCTGGTAAATACCATCTTGATGGATGTATTCACCTCCATATGGAATTCACAATCTTTGAAAATGTAAAACAGAATATTCAAGATCTAAATTAATTCAGGTGTTGTTTGACAGTAGTGTAGCTGTGGTACTGGGTTACGGCCTCGTTAGGAAGTCTGCCACACATGAATTTTGAATGATGCTCTGAAATATTTTTCAGTACATATTTTCAACCTAAAGTAAGTGCTACTTGAGTGTTAAAGTGGCAAATCTTGGTTTGGTTTTGTTTTTGTGTTTTTTTAATTTGGCCACAAATGACTATGGTGTCCTACATCAGAACTGATTTTTCTTCCTTTTAGTGTATGGAATTATCTTGGTTTCTTAGTATTTCTTTTTGGACAAAGGTCTCTTTTTTTTTGATAATATTGTAAGGATTCACCTCTGTGAAACTTGTTTGAGCCTGGAGTGTTCTTTGTTTTTTTAAAAAAAAAAAAATTGTTGAAGCTCTCTATGTTGGCATTTTCCAAGCTGTAACGTTAAACCATAAATAAATAGTTTACTAGCAAATGATTGCAGTAGTAGCATATAGTGTGCTTTGATGTGCATGCCTTCTAAATGAAATATTTCTCTATGGAAAAAAAGATTTATTTTCCTTTTGTTCTACAGCTCCTAGAAGGAAACTTTGCTAGAGAAGTTAGCCACGAAGTGGACGGCCTGATATTTCAGCCTACAGGAGTAAGTAGCTTGAAAACAGATTTTTCTTCCTTCACTCTCATATGAAATTCTCACACTCCCTCCCCACTCATCTTCCCATCTACTGCCTAATCTCTGTTTCAGTCAGGATTACTTTACAATGTTGCGTCTGATTTTTGCAGTTCCTCAGACTATTTAAATTCAGCTAATCTGTAGTGTGTGTGACTTTGGATTAATCCATGGTGGTAGTTCTCAGGAATCAGCTGATGTTTTTTTCACCTGTGTACTACAATATACTGCTAAATAAGAAAGGATGTTTTCTGACTCCATGAATTCTGTGAATCTTTCACCCATTGATTTGAGCTCTCGGATTATTTTTTTTTTCTTGAGGACGTTCATACATTAAAATTTTAGTTACATTTGGAACTCACGTTGTTTTAATGCAAATAAAGCATGATATATTCTTGAGGCACATCTGCCAGTAAAAAGGTATATGGCCGGGGTTGGGACAACTCACCAGAAAAACTGCAGACAACCTGTAAAAATAATATGAATTGTTCTCAAGCAGGAAGGGTGACTTTAAAGGAAGTCAGTAGCATGGCCTGGTCCATCCTACTATTGCTCCTCTTGACTCTGATACAATGGAAACACTTCAGTGTGTATTGTATATTGACATAGATAGTGACTGTAACATCATCCGTGTTGACTTTTTTCGTAGCTTGTGAAAGAAGGAATTGGGTTTTTTATTATTTCAAATTTGATGTGTGTTTCTAACCTTACAGATACTCACAAAAAAATCTGTATTTAGTTTTCCAGATGAAACAGTTTTTTCTGGTCTACTTCCTGTATTGTAGATCTTAGCAAGAGTGATGACACTCCCATCTGGAAATAAGATTAACCTTTGTTCTCTATTGCAAGTTCTGCATCAGCTTACCACAAAATAAGTGAGCAATTAGACCACATAGCTTTTTTATTTCCCCCTTAAAATATATAGCTATTTCAAATTCAAAACAGAACTATTATGGTAAAGAAAATTCGTACTTTCCGAAGAAGTCCTGATGATGTCTTAGAATATTGTTAAAATCTAAAGCAATTGTAAAGGCTTCTTGGCACCATTTTCCTGAATACTAAAGGTTAAGCTATGCAGAGTTACTACAGCTAAATTTGAAATTACCTTTTCTACTTGAAATGAAATTACTGAAGAATATGTCTCTTTGCTGTTGTTACAGGAAATTAGTATCTGATATGTTTTGTCTTTCCAGAACTTGTGTTTTCTGATTTAGCGTGTCGTGAAATTTATAACCCAACAAAAAACTCATTTTCTTGCTTTCATCTTTAAAATATGGGATATATTTGTTTAGTCTAATTTAATGATCAAAATTCAATATTATTTCAGGATTTATGGTATGTAGATTTGTTGCATCTGTTATTAAACTGATTTTTCTAGATTAAGCAATGTGCAGTTTTCTCAATGGCTTTTGTAGTTAAGAAAATATAAATAATATATTTAGAGCAAAAGAAATTATTGCAGACCTATTAATTGGAAAATAAGTATTAAAACCGATAAACTGAAAGGTGAAGCTGATATAGATAGCTGATACTGCTTTTTTTTCTTTATTTCATGTGATAGAGGACATAAATTAATAGGTAACAGTACAAAGGCAAGAATATATAACAACGCATAAATGATCCTTTGAGAATACTAACTGCACTAATTTTTCTTTTTGTATTATAGTTGCAGTTATGTGTGTGATATATTCCATGTTTTTCACAGAGAAAGATACCTGTTGTTGATAGGAGTCATGGACATCATGAGACATTAAAGATCTTTATAAACCCAGTCTGTCTCATGGCATATCCTGAAGAAAAAAATTCTTAATAATCATTTATTGATGTATTTGATCTTGCAGAAAAAAAAAAAGAGATAGAAATCATGCTGAGTTTTAGAAGAGCAGGGAAATTTAAAAACATATTTTCGGAGCTCCTGAAGTTTCATGTGTATTTTGAGAAGAGAACAAAAGAAAACAAGAATTGGAGCAAAATCACAAAGAAGGGTAAAGTGGCAGCAGAGAAGGATGCATGGAATGTGATCATTTATAGACAGGAAATTTTTTTGGGGAAAAATACCCACACTTTCCTTACTTCTAGTAGTTAAAGCAGACTGTGGAAGTTCACTAATTATTTAGTATAAAGAATGTTGAGCTTATTAGTTCAGCCTTAGTTTGAAAGTCTCTTTTCTGTGGTTTTGCTGTTGTTGTTTTTTCCCCCTGTTTACTCAGAAATGTTCCTCTTGATCTCTGGTCTTAGATGCAGACATCTAGACCTGAGTATATGGATATGTTCCCTCCCCACTAGCTACAGGCCACAGATGGAGAAAGAATATTTTGTTGTTTTGAAGTTTGGTTAATTATGACATTATAAAAATTAAAATACCTAAAATTTTTTATGAATAGGAATTATGCTTTTAGCCTCTAACAGCTCTGGGTTTTCTCACTTTTTCTCTTGCATTTGAAGAGATTTGGCATCAAGTGCCTGTGAATTAGTTCAGTTTTGAGAAATTGGCACACTTAATGAAAGGGGATTTATGAAAAAGTGTTACTACTGAGTTTAGGGTTTCAGTTATGTATAATAGGGTTTATTTTCTTCTGTTAGTCTCTTATCTAAACTTATATTACGAATAGCAAGCTTTTTGCACTGAAGCAGAAATCATTTTGCACTGTGAGTGGTGATGGTAGAAACAAGGTTAAGGAGTAAGGGGATTGTTTTCTGCCTGTGCAGGCTAGTTTGTTTTAATTTCACAATGACAATGGAAAGGCAATGACTGAGGCCTGCCTTCTTCTTTCCCCTTCCTCCCTTTCCAGAGACTGAAAGTGTTCACAGATCATGAGAAGAGCATGTTTAGTGGAAGTGATGGAGGCTTTTGCCTCGTTTATAATTTAAGAATGTTTTATAGGTGATTTGATGTGATGTGTGCTTTGTAGTGCCCTCCCTGCACCTTCACTGCGTTTACCTACCATTCTTTAACAACTCCATGGTGAGAGACAAATAAGGACAATGTTTTCTTACTATTGTTTCTCTTCTTCCCTTTGTACTCTTTTCCTTTTCATGCATCCTCTCTATCCAATAGCCCGTGTCCCACATTCTTTTTTATTTCCCTTTTATGTCGCTTCTCCCTAACGCTTCTTTTTCCCTGCATCATTTTCTATCCATTTAAGATGCTACCGATATAACTCCCATATGGCTAAGTCAGCTCCATTCCATCTGATCAGCTTTCTGATCCCTCTACATGTAACAGGTTGGCAGAGCAGGGACCGAAGCTAAGTGCTAATTAGGAGGAGTGAAACAGGCCAGCAGGAAACTTCATGGACAGGTACGTCACCCTGTGATCATGCCCCAGACAATGAGTCAGTTAGTTTGCAGGTAAAAGGCAAACACCTTATTCACAGATTCCGAGTGCTTGTGTAAAGATTGGACGTTTTCAATCCTTTTTTCTAAAAGGTTACTAGAAAACAGCAGACAACTTCTTACATTTGTTTTAGAACACTTGAAGTTTGCCAACCTGAGTGTTTTTAATGAAAATCTCAAAAATGGCCTCTTATCTTCTGATGGCAGAATCGGCTCTCTGACCTATGCCCACTCATCAGTGAAATTATTTTTGTTATCTGCCTTATAAATCATACCTTCACTAGATATCTCAGGCTGTCTAATTTTTATGCAGCAGTCTTTTAATAACTAGCTTTCTTGCTGGCTGGAACTATGATTTTTCCCTTGCTTGGGGAAAGGATGTAGGATTTAGCCACCTAAAAGAAGGCTTGCTGGCCGTTAGTTAGGAAGGCCTAAGGACAGTTTTTGAGCATCTATGGAAAGCTTGTATCAGAATTTATTCTCTTCTCTTCCATCTTTTTGCCTCTGAGCTCTGTGATGCATTGTCTCAGGCTGATTTCTGTTTGGTACTTCGCCATGCACTTATTTTGGATGAGGAATAAAGTCCAGTTGTATGGGTTTGGTATTTTTCTGGGGAAGGAGGAAGGGCAGCTGCTGAGCTCTGTTCTTCTAAGATAACTGTTATTTTAAAGAATGGCTGAATTATTTAATGCGTAACTCTCCATAATGAATACTAACGAAAAGCTTAGCCTTTAAAATGAAAGGAGAATAATGAACAGGTTTTTATTACTGACTAACATTGCATGAGCTTTTAATATATCTTCCTTCCCCTCCCTTGGCAGACTTTCGTGGTGATCTGAAATGCTTGGTTGCCTGCTAATTATTTGTTCTGTTCCCATTGTATAATAGGCTGTGTTATTTTCTGTCATTGTAAAAGTTCATCCAAAATCACGAAAGTTAACACTGAATGAAATATCTCCAAAAAATACCACCAAATATCATACCTCCAAAAGGCCATGTTTTGTTTCATTAAGCAGTGCTCATTATTTAGTTTCTCCTAAATAATCCTATATAATTTGTAAGCCTTTTCTTCCACAGTATATGTTTTATTGAATCCTCTCTGCATTTTTGATATGCCAAGTTAGTTGCTGGCATATTGCTGAGACTCAGACATCATGTTTACCAGTGATGGGGCATCAGTTATTGTTAAATATTTCTGTTGCAATAACAAGAAATGTCTTTAGATAGGCTCAGATACAGTCTCAATACCAAAGCTGGTATATACAGGCTTGGGAAGAATCATATGATAACATAAATTTTTGCTTCTAACAGATAGACAAGTTTCTGGATTTAGCTTTCGAATTTTGTAGTAATTCATGTAAGATTTGGAGGCAATGGAATAGAATAAAATACTTCAGTTGTAAAGGACTGTCCTGGCTGTGGCCAGGCCGGGGTTAATGCTCAGGCCCGGGCCAGGTGAGCCGGGCCGGGCCGGCCGCTATTCCACACCACGTGACGTCACGCCCCTATAAAGGGACTGGCCCGGGAGGGGCCCGGGGCTGCTCCGGGACGGTCTCGCTGCGGGCTGCGCGTCTGGGCCGTCGGTCGGTAAAGTACTGCGTTTGTTACCGCGGTTGTTTACATCCCGGGATAATTATTGCAGCCCCATTGTCGTTTCCCCTCTCCCTTTGTCGGCCCATTAAACGGCCGTTATCTCAACTCGAAGCCATTTGCCCTTTTGTTGCCTCATTCTGCCCCTTGTTTTGCTGCTCGGCTGCCGGCTGGGGCCGAACCACGACAAGGACCTAAACAATCATCTAGTCCAACTGCCTGGCCACTTCAGGGCTGACCAAAAGTTAGATGGCATTCTCCAAATGCCTCTTAAACTCTGACAGGCTTGGGGCACCAACCACCACTCTAGGAAGCCTGTTCAGTGTTTGACCACCCTCTCAGTAAAGAAACGCTTCCTCATATCAAGTCTAAACTTCCCCTGGCACAGCTTTGAACCATTCCCATGCATCCTGTCACTAGAAACCAGGGAGAAGACATCAGCGCCTCGATTTCTTACTGTAGATGCTAAGGCTGCCTGATTTTTTTTTCTCTAGAGTTTGCAGCAGAAGAGAAGAGAATCTGAAAAGAATAATTTTCATCAGTCTTTGTGTTGACCCACACTACTAAAATCACATACCTTTGCAACATCTCATTGCTAAATGTGATTTCCTCTGCAAGAGGAATGCTCGTGACTGAATCCCTTACTAGTCAGGGGATGCTGTTGTAGCTTTTCCTTTAACAGAGAACTTGCTGTCAATCTCCTTAAATGCCATGGAGCTTTACAACTCTCTTCTGCCTATGAATAGTTGTTATATTCAATTTCCATGGCAATGTTCCTTGCAGTTTGTCTGTTAAATAGCTAGTCGTATCTCAAATATACCATTCTATCATATGCTTTATGAACATAGTCAAATTTATTAGCAATGTACAATATTTCTTTGAGAGTTTTTCTGTGCCTGTACAAGTAAAATTTGTATACCAATGTCTCTGCTGTCTTCAGGTGATTTGTTTTCTACCTTTTTTTGGAAAAATCAGGAAACTAGAAAATTAAGAAAGAATAAGAACATACATGCTACATTAGACATTCATAAGTAAGGTCTAACTAAATTAGTTAGTGCTCATTTAATTAAATTGTTAGACTGCTAGATAAAAGTGCCATGATTTTTGAACATAGCAGATTTTTAGGATTTCCACTTATTTTCCAGGAACCTGAGATAATTCACATCTCAAGAAACCTGAACATTTCTTACAGGTACAAAGTCCTAGCATCCACACTTGACAAAAAATGGCCAAAAAGGGCAAGGAAGCTATGAGCTATTTTGAGCTCTGAATATAGTAAGGTAATGGTGCAGCAAAAATTCTCCTTGTTTAACTTCCTGCTGCTGGTCCTCTAGTACATCTAGAGATGCAATGTATATGCTATTTGCCAAAATTGTTTAACCTGACTTCCTTTTTATGTCTGCCCAAATAGACGTCAGAGCCTTAGGTTGTTACCTAAGGAAAGCGTTAGTTCTAATTGATCATCTCATATGTTTGCTTATGACCTATACCACCTGATGTTCTCCGATTTCTCAGGCAATGAATTGCATTTATGGGAGCTATCAAAATAGGTTCTTGAACTTCTGTCGTGCGGTTTAATCATCTTGCCTCCCAATGGCATTAGGCAGGAAAGATCTTTGTTACATTTTGCATTGTGTGTACTAGTCACCATCAGGATTGTCAGTTGACATTAATATGGTAGTATCTGTGGAGGTGTTTAGAAGAAAAAAATGCTTTTTCTGGATGCTGCTGTTTTAAATGCTGGGAAAACAAAGATGTATTTTGTATTAGGATAGGCAGAATCATCATAAAAGCTTTCAAATATGGGTTTTGCGCATCTTTGTTTCAAAACTAGATACCAAGGAGTGTGTTGAGTGCACTTGTGTTGTGCTTCCAGCTATGCAGATTGCACATACCTTCTAGCTAGAAGAAACAAATAAATGTTGGGAATATATACTGTAAATGTGATTTTCAAGTGAGAATTGCAAAGCAATTGTTCACCTTCTGCAAAACATACCTGCTTTTTAAGAGAGTAAGTTTCTATTACACAAATTAAGTAAATATATATATGTATGGTAGATCAGCTTTGATAAGCAAATTTCTTTGGTGGCTGGATAGGGTAGCCTAGGAGAGGTTCTGTTTCGAATCAGTGAGAACTCTTTGCTGAATCACCTGAGCAATTGATAGTGCTCTCTATCTTTATCATAGGCTGCTGTTAATGAAGTGGTCAGTTGTCTCCATGGCAGTGTTCCTATTCATCCTGAATTTTACAGCAATCTTTCCAAGATTGTTTGTAGATTAGGAATGACTTGGAAACTGGAAGATACAGTGGAAAGTATTTTAGCAACACTCTTCAGATCGCAGAGTAGTTATCAACAAACAGAATGCCCCATCTATACTCTTTCTATTAAACTGTCTGTATGATTCATGTATAGTCTTTGTATCAAACTGGAAAGATTTAGGAAAATATCTGGAAGAACTACCTTGTTGCAATAATTTTCTCGCAGGACTTTCTCCTGTGCATGCCAGAACAAGACACCCAACAGACCTCTTAAGGTTCCATGAAGATACTTCATGAAATGTTCCTATTTTTCTGTAGTCAGGAGGATAACAGTAAAGCAAAAATAGTGGTTTGTGTCAGGCTAAGGCAGAATATTTAGCTAGATCTTCCTGATGCTGTTTTAGTGTGAGCAGTAACCCAGCATTTCAGGAAGATGACGTATTTACTGAAGATTTGTGAAAACAGGGTTGCTTTCAGAGGACATTGTGGTGTTTGGATGGCCAAAACAGTTAATATAAACCCACTTACTTTCTTTAAAAACTAGAATCTTATTTTACGTTACTCTGTATTCATTATTTGAAATGTTTACTGGGTCACTGTTCTTATTAATAGTAAATTTGAACATGGAGCATCAATATCACAGTTGGTAACTGAATTTTTGTAATTATCAAAATAGGCCTTTTAGTCACCAGCAGGTATTATCAGATAAATTTTTGAAGGTAACTGTGTATATCTGTGAGAACACATCTAAAGTAATCATATGCACTGTACTGTGCAGGACATGGTATTCTCTGCAAGGCTCAGAGGTGCCTGCAGAATAGTTTTCTGTAATGAGGAGGTACAACGGAACACAGTTGTGATAATTTGATCTCGTTTTGGCTGGTTGTAACCTCAGTTCCAGTTGTAACGGTACTCCCTGTTCCATTCATTTGGTTTCCTAGGTTTTGACATTTCCAAAATGGTGAACCAAGTCTCCATTAACACATGATTGAAAATGAAAATCTTGAGTTTGATATGAAAGCTGGAGATTGTTTTTAAGAAAATTCCATTGTCTTCCACTGACATGCGTGCTGAATAATTTAGATGTGATTGTATCATACAGGTTCTACTCTCCTGAGTACAATTAGAAGGGCAGTGCCCAACTTCGTTGCATAATTGTAGATGTCAGAGATGAGAAATGGGTGAGAACTGCGTCCATAACTACTGCAGATACTGCTAAAGCAAAAGCTTATTTTTCTCTTAATGCTGCTAGTTGTGTTTCTGAAATGAATTCCTTCTCTTCTCCATGTTACTCTAGAAGCTTTCCACCAAGACAGAGGAATGTAGAACTGCAGCATACCTGCCAGTTTGTTCTGAAAGGGGAAAATGAGTAGAAGTCTTAGCTGGCAATATCCTAGACTTCCAAAATACAGATGTTCTGTACATTTTGAATTGTTCATTGAAGAAACTAGTAGTACGCTTGTTAAATGCTATCTGAAAGTATTGACAGGTTTGAACTGACAAACAGTAGGTTGCTCGTTTCCAAACAGTGATCACTGGAAATCCCAAGAAGATCTTGTATCTGTATATTCATCCATCCACTAAAACATAACATGTGGTTTCTGTAACACAGGGTTCTCTAGAGAGAGCTATTAACTTACGAGAGAAATTAAAATGCATGTCTTAGGCACTTGTCAGTTTGTGAATTGATGTTGCCATTGTTAAGGGAAAATATGGCTTGTTTCTGCTGGTAATGAGGAGAACAAACAACAGAAAAATTAAATATAATTCTATGTAGTTCTGAAAAACTCCATTGTTTAGCAAATATAACTTGATCCCAGGATCCAGTGCTCATAGGATGAGCTCAGAACAGGTGAAAAAAAGTTTGTGATGTGGTTAACAAAGCAAGAGTTTCAAGGTTGTTCTGTTTGTCTTGATGTCTAAAATGTAAAGTTCCAATTTTCTATCTAAATGTGTTCTAGAAGATGTCTGATGCAGACTGTGGTGAGCAAGGGTAAGGAAAAAATGAAAGTGTAGTTGGAGAAAAGAATGGCAGAAGTCAGTTTTTGCTGCTCTTTAGGCAGCATGTTCCTTTGCAACAGTCTTAGCATCAGCTCAAGTCAAGCAAAGCAAATTCAGATCTGTTTGGCATTTTGGGGTTGTTTTTTCAAAACGTAACACATCTGTCTCCAAAACCAAATAGAAAAGAACAGGAGACAAGTGTTAACTGTTTTGTATGTTATTTACAGAATATTAAAGAAAAAAAAAAGTATTAGTTTTAGGTAATAGACATTTTTCTCTTAGACAAATAAATGTGTATGTAGTGAAGCATTTCACAGATACTGCATTTCTGAAACCTTCAAGACTTTTCTCCCAGCATATTAACATGGTTTTGAGAGAAAGTGTTTGATTTTTTTTAGAGGAGCATCAACAACAGTCTCTAAAATACAGAGTACAGTACTATTTCTGTGTGCTAAGACTGTAGAAAATATACCTCTCCCATCTATTGATAAGGTATATGAACAAAATTGAAGACTTTATATGTAATTTTTCAGATAGGGGATACTGGTATAGGGGTGTTTTGCATTTTCAGAGGGCTTAAGTAATACAGTCACGATGGTTTCATCATTATTAGAGGATTTATCTTAAACTTTACATTTCATTAAAATATTTGAAGCAGAAAAGAACACGAGTGTACTTTTCATAATTTGCATATGAACCAGAAGAACCAGGTGAATATTTGTTCACATTTTATAAGACGTCTGCAGAATAAGCTCCATTTTCTATGCTTGCTGTACATGTTTATGCAGACCTGGTATTTTCCTTAGAAAAATAATTATGGGAAATGTGGAGGTTTTTAAACGTTTGCACTTCTGCCCCTTTTCAGTTTCTGGATTGAATGGGCACACAGCGCCATGTGCTTTGTATCCAGTAACAGTCAGGTAAATGAAACTTAGCAGCGATGATCAGATCAGAAAATAGACTCTTGAGCATCACCACAGAATAAATTTGGATAGTAGTTCCTGTCAGAGTCATGAGTTGCATACAGATAGTTCACAAATGGGACCTAATTTGTCAAATAAATTGTTCATTGAAAATCATTCCCATGGCTCTGATTGCTGCGCACTAAGCTGGTCCGTCTCTGTGGAGAACAGCTGCAATGCTAGTAACAGTCTTCAGATGGTTTTGAGAATGTTGGTTGCTGGGTTGGTTGATAAAAAATTTACAATTCTGTGTAAAGGCAGGTAACAAGGCTTGCTTAGCTGCAATTATGAATTGTGCCTTTTTATTCCTGTTCCTTCTGTGTGTTTTGTTTGAGACACTGTCACACATCTGACAGTTGTTGCACCAAGTCAGATCATGTAATGGGAGCTAACTGTAATATAATTATTCTTTATGGTTCCATCAATCTTGGGCTTTTTTTCAGAAAGACAGCGTTACTCAGGCTTGCTTTATCACAGTTAATGAGTTTGCCCTTACACTTAATGTTCAGCTTTGGCTTTGACACTGCATGCTTGTGAACTATTAATATTTTTAATAAATCTTTACAGCTGCTTGATATATGGGAAGTTCTGGAACAAATACCAAATGAGAACTGGAATTAAGCTAATACTATGTCTTGGAGCATGTTGGAAATGAGAGTGGTTAGCTACCATACCAGGGATGATGTTACCATGGAGAGAGCTTTTGTTGCCATGACATTTGTTTGCATATTCTGCTAGGCCTTCCAAAGAAGTAAGGTTTTGTCCTCTATCAAATTTGGTGGGTGTTACTCCATTACTTCTGAAACTCTGCAGTGTCTCATGGCAAACATATATTAATTCATTTCTTAGGACTAGTAACGGAAACTGGACTGGCCAGGAAAAAAAAAAGGGAAAAAAGTTATGAAAACTTACAGCATCCAGAAGGCAAGGACTTTTTTATAATACTTTTTAGTAGATTAGATACTACAGCTTGATTTTAAGTGGATATATACTACTCTGCTTGTATACATTTTGATTAATTAAAAAACCCTGTATCTAGTAAAGAAGAGTTTTACTGGTTTTAGAAAAAAATGTGTTTACCTGTATAGGTAATGTTTTTATACTGATCTGCCTTGTACTGGAGTGGAATTCTGGACTGCAGCAAAAGTTTAAATCAAGTCGTGATGTAGCCACTGTTTGAGAATCAGCTATTCCTAGGGGCTACTAGGGGGTAAGGCCTAGGGGTAAATTACAAACACTGGGTTTTTTTTGGATGAAAGAAGTACTTACGAGATATGAAACAGTTGGTAGTTATCCGTAAAGAGGAGTTTCTTTAGTAACTGTTATGGCAGTATCATGGAAATCTACAGGCAGCTCTTGCATTTCTCCCGCATTGAAAATCTCTGATTGCGGTCACATACAGTCACTGTTCTTTTCTGCAAGATTGCACGTGCAGGTAGGTATGATCCCCAGGTGCTTGAATGTAAGGAGTTAGGGAACAATATTGGTTGTGGAACACTGCTGTGTCCTATTCTCTCCAGTACAAACGGTGCTGAGGAGGAGGGGTGCAGTGAGTTAAGCACCGTTCAGTATTCTTAGGCCTCCCCTAAGACAAAATTGCTTGTCTTCTATTCCTAAACAACAGCTGACTGTTCTTCCCTTTGTATACCACTCTTCTGTTCTAATTAGTTTTTAGTGTCCTAGAGTGTCTTTTTAAATGGCTTCTTTTTGGCCCGGTTGCCAGTGGAAGTCTAAAACTTTGATCCTTGTGATACCTTCTTGGGACAGATTATTCTGTAATATGACTGCTTGCAAGTTATACACAACTGTCAGAACTTGAGCTGATACCCCTTTTGAAACACATTTTTTCAGATACTTTCCCAATTTCACATTTTGAAAGCACAAATACATGTATGCAGCTGAAGGAGAAATATTCTAGGAAACCTAAAAACTGAGAGTTGTCTATTTAATGCAACTAAAATATTGGTCTACCTACTGAAGTATTTTTGTAAATAAGGAATGGTACTTCACCTAATATCCTTCCTCAGCTTCCATCACAATAATTGTTATTGCTTTATTTTAGCCAAGATGTCTTTGGTTTCTCCTTGAAATTAATTTCTAGATCTTTCTGCCAAAACCAGTCCTGCTGACTCCCCATCTCCTAACTATAAGGCTCATGTTCTTAGTCTAGGCATTAGAATCATTTCATGTCAAGAAATAGCTTATTATATACTTTTACAGATTCACAGATTGGTAGGAGTTGGAAGGGACCTCTGGAGATCATCTAGTCCAACCCCCCTGCAAGAGCAGGATCACCTAGAGCACGTTGCACAGGACTGCATCCAGGTGGGTTTTGGATATCTCCAGAGAAGGAGATGCCACAACCTCTCTGGGCAGCCTGTGCCAGGGCTCTGTCACCCTCACAGTAAAGATGTTTTCTCCCATATGGAGATGGATCTTCCTGTGTTCCAGTTTGTGCCCATTGCCTTTTGGTTTATAAAAGTCATGTTCTCCTTCTGTTAAGGATGTAGTGTACAGCAGAAAAGGTTTTTACAAGACAGCTCATAAAATGACCATGGTACTTACTGTTCTTCTGTCAGGAGAAGCGTAACTCAACGTGAGTCTCTAATCCTTTTTGGAGTACCTGCTGGATCAACAGGTGGACTTGTTCACTTTGATGCCATCTCATCTCCATACCTCTCCTCTCACTCTGCTGTACAAGAATTTTTGAAGGATTCTATTAAAGTCATTTCACAAATAGAATGGTGCTTCACAGACATCTAGTTTATTGGCACAGAGTTCATACTAGCATGCTCGTTATTATCTCTTTGCATTTTAGTAACATTTACTTTGGAATGATAAAATCACTTTATCTTGGGAGGAGGTTTGTAAAATATCTTCTGAACATTGTCACATATTGTTGCTTGAGCCAATGATGACATTTTCCCCCCTACGTCGTTCTCAGGTGTGATGGAGATTTTATGTTCTGCAGGTTAAAGAAAGGGCTTGATATTAGCAAAAAAGGATGCATGGGAAACTGCCTAAGTTGAAAAACCTTTTAGAGGGATACCAGATATGAAAAAAGCTTCTTGTGAAGTGGCTCAGGTTTGTCTGCTTTCTTCTCCAGGGACTACACAGTGAACATTTCAGTGTTCACTTGATGGATGCTGGTGAATTGTCTCATCAGAAGCAGTTCTCTTTTCTTAAGATTTCTGTCTTTTAAATACTTTCTACATTTGTTTGTGAGGAAGTTGTGCTTAACCACTCTTTCTGTTCCCCCTTCATTGCTTATAGCAATGTTAAAAGCTGCTAAACCCGTTGACAGTTGTTTTTACAAATGGTAATTGTCACTTACCTCCTCCCCTAATTCTCCATACCTTCAGCTGCTTGCCTGCTTAGAGCATAGCTACATTAACAAGTAGTTTAACGTTTGGTATAATTAAAGGAGAGGAGACATTTAAGAGAAGGGAAAGGAGAAGTCCTGTGTTCCGATTGGGAACTGTCTGAAACGTTTCTGCCAGTAACAGAACAAAGGTCCCTGCCAGCGGCAAAGAAGTTGGGAGAGATTCTTCACGGCAGTTGCTCAATCCCAGTATTCAAACCGGAGACCTTGTGTTGCATGTCTGATCAACATTTGTGAGGTTCTGCTCTGTAGAAGGGGTAAAAAATCTGATGTGGCCGAAACTATTCTTTTGTTGTATTTTCAAATTGCTTACAAGGCAAGGTTAACAACCAGTATCAGAATCACTGCTTTCAATGGGAGAATGTTGCTCCCTAAGAAGGACAGCAGCTAAACTTTACTGCAGTTCTTTGAGTGACTCTCTTTAAAATACAACTACGCTTCTTTTCCCTTTACTTGCAGTGCTCAGGAAGTAGCTTCCCTGTTCAACTTAACCTGTTCTTACCCAGAGCCACTGACTTGCTTTTCTGAAGTCAGAGCTACAAGGATTAATTTCTCACACAGAGTGGGCAGGACCCTTTCAATTTTCTGCTTTGGCACGCTGTTTTTTCTCCTTGTGGGGGAAGTTTTCCCTTCTCATTATCCAAATTGCTTTCCTGACAATGCAGTTTAAAATTGTATTTGTTTTGTAGGAGACTTGAAAGTGAAAATACCTACTGATTTTTTTCAGTGTACATTTTTTTTCCAGTTTGCTTTTCATCCCTCAGCACATCAGTGTGCTGCTTGCAAAGAAAAAGCACTGCGAAGCACATGCTGAGTTCTACTGGTTGGATTTACTCCCATGTTGTATGAATGGTTTCTTGTGAAACTAAAAATTTAAAATAGGGCTTGCTATTTTAATCTATGTAGATAATGATGAATTCCATGTGAATAAAACTCATCTTTTTATAATTTACATATTAGAATATGTGGTTGAAAAGGCTAGTTTCTGTTGTTTCTTGGAAAATACCGCAAGATTCAGTATTCCAAGCAAGACTCATAAATATTTAATTCAAGGAGATTTGTAGCCCTGTAAAATGTAATAAGCTAGCCCTTAATGACAATTTTGTGTAACATACTTTTGGCAACATGTAGAAAAAAAATCCTGCTGGCAATTCTGTGCATCATCTTTCATGCATATCTTTTCAGCTCTAGGGGCTTTTTAGCTCTGGAATTAAAACAAGAAATTAAACTGTGTCTGTGACCAGCATGCTGCAATTTCTTAGTTTGCACTTGTACGTTTCTCCTTATGTTCAGACTAGCTTAAAGCTATAACCCACTGTTTGCTTCTTGATGTAAGGTTTCTTTCTTTTCTTCAAGATCAGCATTCCTCAAGAAGTATTTTTGAATATGTTTTTGCATCTTTCTATGTATGGTCAGTAGTTTTCATTAATCTTCATGAGCCGTGAGATTATTTGCTGAAATACTATTCCTGGTATACTGATAGTCATTGTAGCTTAAGAGAAATGTCAACAAGACCAACGTTATGATGAAGCCTTAAATTTACAGGTTGTAGCTTCTGCAAATATGGTCTCTAATACTGATAAATTACCCAACTTCCAAATCAGGTTATTGTAGTGAGTCAGCCGAGAGCACTGCTGCTCAGTTCATGGAGATTCTTTTGTTACACCGGGGATGCTTCAGCTGTCAGACTTCAAGCACTGAATACTTCCTGCTGATCCAACCCAACTTTGGTGAGATTTCTAGGAGCCTTTGATCACAAACTAACTATCCACAAAGAAATAAGTCCTCTGAGAGACTGACTTCCCTCTCTCTCTCTCTGGTGTAAATTCAATTGACTACGCTTGAGCTTGAGTTGGGACAGAAGTAGTAAAAATGAAAGGACAGGAAGTGAAGAGAGATTGGCGCTGTTGGAGTTTGAGAAAGGAGAGGTTTAGGCTGATGTACACAAAGCTTTAAAAATGTAAAGAGACACAAACAGTGAAGTTCATAATATGAGTGGTGCAATGAAGCAACTGCACTTAGCACTTTATGCAATGAAAATTAATGTTTTCTCCAACATCACTGGCTTCATGCAACTAAGGGTTTTTTCACAGTAGAACTGTGAAAGGAAGATTAAGAATGTAGATGACTCCCTAAGACTCTTTCAAAAATTTATTGTGTCTCTAGGGGAGAGGAGACGAATAATAAGCATGAGTTTAGGAGACTAAAAAAAAAAAAAATAAAAAATGCAAAGGAGTCGGACCAGGACTGCTGCTGTTTTTTCGTGGTTGTCCCAAAAGCTTACTTCAGACTCACCTCTTCATCTTTGGTCAGCAACATCTGTACCTCTGAATTAAGAGGCAGTGTCTTAAACAGCCCTCAGGAGATTAATTTGGACAGAGTCATGTTAAATGTACAATGGAAAGAGAATCTTAACATTTAAAACTTGAAGTGTTATCAACTGTGGGACAGTTTTTAATAGGCTATTGAGAAAAGAATGATGCATATTTGATATTTTTGTTATATTAATTGCTATTTAAGGCTATTAGTGAGATGTGAAGCTTAGTTTGAAAGAAAATTTCATCTGAGGAAGTGAATGTAGTAGGGCATTGAAACAGACTGCCCAAAGAGGTGGTTGAATCACCGTCCCTGAAGACATTAAAAAAACGTGTAGACGTGGCACTCCAGGACATGGTCTAGCAGGCATGGTGGTGTTAGGTTGATGGTTGGACTTGATGATCTCGGAGGTCCTTTCCAACCTTAGCAATTCTATGATTCTATTCAGTAGTCAAATTGGCATCCTGGTGACAGATTACACTGTGGTTACACATCGCGGCCATCTCAGTTCAAGTTCGTGCTACAAAGCAAAATAAAGAGAATGAAATAAAGCAACAGAAGGCAAATTGAAGTATCTTGATTGTTTTTATTATTGGGTTAATTTTTCCGGAAGACTTACACAGCATATATTTAATAAAGTTATAAGTACTAGATGGTGAAAAATAAGAAAATTACAAAATATTCAATAGCAATAAGTGGCAACGATGGGCCACTACCAGTTCCTTTGACTGAACTGGGACTAGAGCTCTGTTGCTAGGACATTTCTTTTGTCACAAAGGTAGGAGCATGTAGCTTTTTAACAGTTACCTTAATTTGCCAAAAGTAGAATTTCGAATCGAAGGCAGACACCAGTTAGTCTATTGTGGACTGTATATATTAGCCAACAATTTGAATGAAATGAAGCCACTTTTTTTTTCCTTTTTGCTTTGGACCAAGTGTTGGAGTTTCTAGTTCCAGTTCGATTCTATGATTCTATGAAAGGACAGGTACAAACAGAAGTGACTGAGAGTAGGTTTCTGAGTAATGTGCTGGAGGTGGGGGACAGGCAGGAAAAGAGCAATGAGTAATTTTGTGGCTGTTACATTCTGATTGCTATACACATGGATTTTTGGCTGTGAATTGAACTTCATTTATCAAATATTAATAGGATTAATATGTAAATGATGTTAGTTATGAAGAAAATTTCCTCATGTTTTTCCTCCTCGCTTAATGGAATATTGAGAAAAGCGATCAGTATGTTTTGAAACAAGATGTTTAATGAAGCTGGAGGTATAAAGCTAAATTAAAGTGCAAGAGTAAAAAGCATTTAGCCCAATAATTACCAAAGAAGTCCAATATAAATATTGCATTAAATGGAAGTTCAGAGACACTTTTGGAAAAAGCAATTGAAAAATATCTATTAAAATGTTAACAGATTAATTTCTGCATACAGGTTAACCTTCTAAACCTGCTTTGTATTCAAATCTTAAAATCCTTAGTATGAAACGTAATCTAACACTATTTAAATGAGTGCATATTAGTAGCATGTTTTGGTTTTCAGTGTGCTGTGGCAGTTAAGCTTGATATTTTGGAAGTCATTCTGATTATAACCATTTTCTTTTTACTTCATATAGCTTCAAGTCACACTTTCATAAGAGACAAACTGTGGTACAATAACATTTTCACAGTAAAAACTGTTACTTCTGGCTGAGCAGTACTAATGTATTAATAAGTGTCATTTCTGCTTAGATTTTTAACTCTGTAAAGAAAAAATTCCAGAATATACTGAAGTTATTGTGGCTTAGAGCACAAGGTAATTTTTATTTTTCTTTATTTTGCCTTTTAAAGTGGAGGAATTGAAGAACTGCCACAAATCTGACTACATGAAGTTAAAGCAGCACAGTGATTCACTGTCAAATAATGTTATTTAAAACTTTGTTATTGCGAATTGACTCCGTCATTCTGTTGGCTTAGTTGTGGACACTAAATGATTTGAGATTAGCCAAGGAACCTCTCTTTCCCCATCTCTTATGAGTTTTAAAAGTTATTGTCTACAGATTTGCTTTCTGTGATGTGACAGCAGTACATTGCATAATATTTGGAATTCATTAACAACCTTATTTTCAAGCAGATCAGATATTTATTGAACATCAGCACGTCTCTGTATTCTGATCAAATTACTGAACCAGGCAAAAAGCTGATGTTTAGTGGGGACTGCAGCTCTTTTATTGCTCAGGTGGTTTGAGTCAGTAATTTAGAACATTAAAAGCAACATTTTTAACATTTTTTTTTTAATTAAAAGAGTTTTTCTGAAAGGGAGGAATTTGTGCTTTTTTTTGTTGTCATCTTTTAGATAGGGTGTCATAGTTAGGCACAGGTTGTGCTGGGTGAAGGACTTGATACAAGGTGGGTAAAGCGTTTGCATGAAGCTGGAAAGCATTTGCATCATATTTTGGAACCATTTTGCAGCCATTTTGTGTTATGTATTTTCCATTCCGTGTTTAGATTCTTTTGATTTTAGTCAACTATGAAAATGCCTTTCACTAATGACAGGTGTTTGGAAGGTACTGGTGTTTACCCAGGAGTTTCTTCTAGCTCAGTCGCTCTTAGGAGTACTTACAAATTGCATCTTCCTGCCTTTCTTTTATAAACATCAGGGCAATTGATTCATATTTATAGAAACCTGTCTTCTTTAAAATTTCAAGGGGCTGTACAGACATGATATCAAACATCTGCATCAAAGAAAATTACTGTGTGGTATTTGATTTGTTTTTCTAAAGAATAAAGGAATCCTAATCATCTTTGAGACACTTGAGTGCCATTGAAGAGATTTTGTTAAAGCACTTTTCTTAGCAGTATCTATATAGTCAGGTGAAATGCATCATGTCTTTCCCTTGCTGACCTGTGTTTGTCAAAGCTTCATCTATGGCATTCGTTGATAGGAATTTCTGAGGTGCCTCTGAGTTTTTCAGGCTCGCCAAACTTGATGAACGACTACTGTTTATACCTCAGCTTTAGCATCTCCTGGTTTTACTGCTGTCTTATAACAATTTTGCGCTGCTCCTAAATGCGTATTTTAAGCACCCAAATATGTTTCTCAGCCTTAGAAATAATGAGCCCTTAAACGTTCAGTTCGATGACAACTGCTTAATACAGTTTTGGAGGCTTGAAAGCCCTGCGTATAAATGATTTTTCCTATGCAGTCAAAAAAAGTTGTTTCTTTTATAAAAGGTATTCTAGGAATTTAAATAACATGTCTCAACTGGGTTCACAGGTATCAAACATTTCGTTAATATGACTGAATTTCTCCAAACTGTTATTGGGAAAAATGCTTTCATTTGGGACCAGTCGCAATTAAGCTTCTCATTGGAAAACATATGAAAAGCTCTGATCCTTAATAATCATTAGCACTTATAAGGCTAAGTAAAATTTTCTAAGCCACGTAATTATGGTGTAGAGCTTGATTTTAATCAGGTTGGGGTTTTTTTCCTTCATGATTCGACTGTTTCTTTGTGAACCAGGTTCGGAGTCTTTGGATGTTCATGAGGGATGGCCAAGGGTACTTTGTGAGCAGTGCAATAGTTGTCCTAGGAAGGGGATTCTGGACAGGGGTGGGACAGGACAACACTGGCAATAGGGACACTGGTGGTTATTTGTAGCTGTGCAAAGAAAAAAAAAAAAAAGGTGACTCTGGCATCGCCAGAGTCTGTGGGATGCCCAGGGACCTTTTGCATGCGTCAGACCCCAGTGAGAGAATTTCTTAGAGTTCAGTTTCTCACTCTGAGGTGTGTGGAATGTATTTGGCAGATCTTGACCTCTATATAAAGATTTTGGTGTGCGATGGGTAATCAGTTTGGCCAGCTCTGATGTGTCTTAAATAACAACCAAATGCGATACTTTAATACAAGAGTAAACAATAGTATTTTCCTCATAACTATTTGATAATAGTTGGTCTTGGTAGAATTGTCCTGGTGTTTTCCATCGTCCACTCCAAATCAATAGATTAAATGAGTCATTTTTTCTGTGCGTCAATCCTTGTAATCACACACCATGTCCTTTGAACCTGCAGGCTTTTACTCTTGGACCTTATTCTCCTTTGTCTTGTAGATCATCAACATGCAAAGTAGCTTTCCCTGTGTGTATGATCGATAATCTCTGAAGCTGATTGACTGATCACCAGTGATTGCCACCATAAATGCCACAGTGTACAAAAGAGTTAGCCTTCATCTCCAAGGATGTATGTTAGGGATGAGTCCGCTACTCTCGAAACGGTCTTCTCCAATAACCTGTTTCTTCAGACTTCCATAAGAAAAGCCACACCTTCTGCTCCTTGGCTAGGGAGTGTTGTCGATCTCTGATCAGACTAGTATATCTCTTTCTTCCAGTTCTCAGTGTCCTGCTCAATATACAGTAAAAACAAGCATTAATCATATTTACCCATCAGTGACCAAGACAGTCTGGTGCCACATTCCCTTTTGCTTAGCTTTTTACCAGACGAAGAAAACAGAATACACAGGGAAGAACAGGGGGTATTGCAGTGGTGGTCTGTGGGGAATATGGGGAGGATCGAAGTTGGTTGTTTGGGTGCTTTGAGGAACAGAAGGAGTTGGAACTGAGAAGGGAAGCTAGAAGGGACACAAGGCAGAATACTTTCAGAAGCTAAGAGACACAGATTAACTGCAGGTGGGATAACATTTCTTCAAGTAGATGTTACTGTCTTGTGTTTTTTCCCCCCTTTTTTGTGACAGATAAAGTAGTACGTTACAATGAAGGGTTTATAATTATAACATTTGCATTTTGTCTGTGTGTTTATTGTCAGGTGGTTACTATTTCTGACTTCTTCAACAAACTTACCTATTTACCCAGAAGATCATTCATGTAGGCTAATCTGGATCATTTGGTTTTATGATGGTGCTGGAATACAGCCAAATGTGGGCTGTGTATCCAGGAGCACGTGTATTGAGTCCCAGCTAAAGGCGTGAATCTGAAAAGAATTATTTCAGCTAGTTATCAACACCTTTCAGTGCAATGCAAAAGAATACAAAGTACATATACACTTTCTTTTGTATACAGTTGTATACATAAGCAGTAAAAAGAATACTGGAGCAGTAGATTCTGTTCTGTTGCCTACACTTTTAAAGGCTTTTGTGAAATTACACTATGAAGATGCATACATTAGCCAACTGGAAAATTACCCGTGCAGTGAGACTCAGTCATTTTATCTTAAAAAAAGGAAGTAATTACATGGAGAGCTAGGCTTCAGTCTAAACTAAGGCATTAAAAAGATTCAGTGTAGAAATAAGCATACATTTTTAAGCACAAGTGTAATAAATGGCCGTGGTAACCCCCCTAGATATATGTTGTTGATGATTTCTTCATCGCTTGGTGTCTTTCATAAAAGTGTGCTATAATTTTAATAGTAATTATAAGCTTGATATAAACATCATCGTAGTTTGGATAGTAATTAAAAGTTTGATATAAACACTGTTGTTCGAGTTTCTCTGTCCAATGTGCAGTGAGCCCAGTAATGGTTTCCAGTCTTAGAAATCTATGAATATACAATTGAGTCAATGGTTGCCTTTCATCTTGTGGTTTCTCGATCCATTAATGTGACATATTCACATAATCTGTCAACAATGTTAGCAACTTACATTTCTTTGCTCATCTCTCTATAAGGTCTAGCCTGAAGCGATTGATTATAATCGATCCTTTTGGTTCTTTAAAATGATCCAGGGTCTGTAATGCAAGAAAATGAAGTCACATTTTGGGTAATCCTTCTGTCTGTGTATTTACACAGCTGAATGCAAACTACTGGATTGAGTAGGGCAGCAGCTGCCCTCTGGATGTTAAGAGGCCTCACAATTAAGTAGAGCTCTTCAGAGAAAACATTTAACTGTTGTTTTGAGTGGGAAAGAGGAACAGATTTGTTGTTGTTATAGGTTCGCAGTAGTTAACTTATTCCTTTCAAGTGACAGCTTTAGCATCAAGTTGAATACAAAGTTTCTTGCAAACAATTTGATTAAAACATACAAGAATACTGGTAATGGAAATGGGTGAATTTTACAACAGAACAAATATTTCTTACTGTTTGTGAACCTGAAGCATTCCAGAACGTTTTTAAAATGCTTTTAGTGTCTTCATCCTGGTAGGTGAGTTTAACCGAATACCAGAATATTATTTATGTAACAACAGAAATTTCTTCTTGGTGTTAAAATAGGACATAACAAGGTAACTTCTTTGAAACTTAAAATTATTAGAGATGTAAAGATTTATATTTATTATTCGTATTTCATGTTCAAGAATACTTTATTGCATATTAAGTGTTAAATGCTAATGTTGTCTATAATGTGGCAAATGATGTTTAGTGATTTAAAAGAACTCCAGTAGATTCCCAGTAGCTGTCTTGGTTAACCCCACCTCCTCCTACCCCATCTGCCCTTACCCCCCAGTGGTACTCAACCTACCATGCTCTTGGGCAATCATGGTTATTCAGACAAATCTTCCCTGAGCCTTCTCTGCCCTTCTTTCAACCTTCTTTCTGAACTGGTATGTGCCTGTGGCTGCCAGCTTAGCAGGCGTCTGGATGCCTTGCAGGGTTAGGTTCAACCTAGTTTACCGAGGGGAAATTAGAACTGACAAGCATCAGCACTGTGCCATTTAGGAGAAAAGAGAGAGCTGGGTTATTTCACAGAATCTCAGAATGGCAGGGGCTGGAAAGGACATTTGGAGATCGTCTAGTCCAACCGCCTTGCTAAAGCAGGATCACCTACAGCAGGTTGCACAGGATTGTGTCCAGATGGGTTTTGAGCATCTCCAGAGAAGATGACTCCACAATCTCTGGGTAGCCTATTCCAGTGTTCTGGCACCCTCAAAGAGAAGAAGCTTTCCTCGTATTGAGATGGAACTTCCTGTGTTCCAGTTTGCACCCACTGCCCCTTGTCTTGTCACTGGGCACCACTGAGAAGAGTCTGGCCCTTTCCTCTAGACATCCACCCTTTAGATACTTATAAGCATTGATCAGATCCCCTCTAGTCTTCTCCTCTCCAGGCTAAACAGATCCAGCTCTCTCAGCCTTTCCTCATATAAGAGATGCTCCAGCCCCCTAATCATCCGCATAACCTTCCACTGGAGACTCTCCAGTTGTTCCCTGTCATTCTTGAACTGGGGAGCCCAGTACTGGGGAGCCCAGATGTGGCATCACCAGGGCAGACTAGAGGGGGAGGATAACCTCCCTCGACCTGCTGGCCATGCTCTTCTTAATGCACTCCAGGTGCCATTGGCCTTCCTGGCCACAAGGGCACACTGCTGGCTCATGGAGACTCTGGTCTCCACGAGGACTCCCAGGTCCTTCTCTGCTGTGCTGCTTCCCAGCAGGTCAACCCCTAACCTGTACTGGTGCTTGTGGTTATTCCTGCCCAGGTGCAGGATCCTGCACTTGCCCTTATTGAATTTCATTAGGTTCCTCTCCATCCACCTGTCTAGCCTGTCAAGATCTCGCTGAATGGCAGCGCAGCCTTCTAATGTGGTAGCGACTCCTCCCAGTTTAGTGTTAGCAAACTTGCTGAAGGTATGCTATGTATTTACTGGCTTCCTGTCATTTGGATCTGGAAGGAGTGGGGGAAGATGCGGAGGAAGGGAAATGTAAGGTGACCTATGTTAGCTACTGCTGCACTTCAGGAGGATGGTATTTAATAAAGGTTAGGGAGGTAGAGCTGGCTGATTAGATTTTGTAGCATAGTAAGGCACCCTTGTCAAGGAAGCCTTCTCTCCCTCCTCCTGATGTGGCACAAACCTCTCTCTTGGTCATCCCACCACCTCTTCCTTTTCAGTCTCTAGGAGAAATGAACCATTTGTTTTGTCTAGACTTTCTGCTGAAGTTACTCAGTCTTCCGGGTGGGTGTCTTCATGGTGAGTCAACAACACCCCACAGCCCAGACTGCCTGCCCAGAATGCAGTCCCAGAAACTAACCCCACTCTTCCTCCTACAGAATACTAAGCAGAGAAGTCTATCCCATGTGAAAGCAGCTGTTTGGAGTGAAACTTCATCCTTATTATGGACCACTAACATCTCCATTGCCCAGGCTTTCAGCTTTCTGATGAACCACCCCAAACACTGAGAAGATACATGGCTTTAGGCAAAACCAAAACCTGTGTGGGAGGAATATCTACAACTAACAAGAAATGTGTCAGCAAAAGTTCATATAACAGAACTTTGTTCTGTGAGGACCTGTAGGGAAAAGAAAAAAGAGTTGACCCCTCTATGAGCAACTAGACTTAATACTTTTGGGGCAGGGCAGGGGATTGGGGCTCAGCGTGACTAGCAACCCATCAGTTTGCTCTGCAGAGTTAAAATGGCCCATGAGGGTCTAAAAACAAAAAACACCCCCCCCCCATACACACACACACCAAAACCCACCAAAAAACCAACCCAAAAACCTCAACACCTGAGCCCATGGAGTCCAGTATGAGATTAGGAATCAATGAGATTCAGTAGCCTAAGAGGGATGCCAGAGGATGTGCTTTCTGTTGGGCTGTATTCAGGGTTGATTCTGCATCCCAGGGTGTTGGATGTGCACCTGAGTTTTAGGTTTGTTGTTCTGTTCTTGCCTGAAGTTCAGTATCTCCATAATGGGGGTACATTTGCCATGCTCCTTCTGACACATCTGTTGTCCCTGGCCTTCATCCTCTTGAGCTAAGGTGATACTGATTGGTAGCACTCTTCTACACTGCAGCACTCCTGAGGTTAGTAACCTCTTGATTCTGCCAGTTATTCTGATGCTGGAGAAACTCTTGGTCCACTAGCACAGGCTGACATGTACTGACTGGCCAAGCTCAATCTTCTATGAGACCAAGATGGTTGCCACTTGGGAGAAGAGCAGACTGCAACGGAAGGTTGAGGGGGAAAAAAATGCATTATGAAAAGAAAGAGACCAGGGTTCTGCCAGGAGAGAACGGCTGCAGAATGTAGAGCATTTACGATGATGATGATAATACTACTACAAAGACAGAAGAAAAGTTGGGTAAATGCTGAGTGAGTAGCAGAGTTGTAAAAATTTGAGGGCTGAGTGTTCATAGCCAACCTGAAGACACTGGCACCATTATTTCTTGAAAGTAGCACTTCAGGATGTTTTGGCATGTCTTCACAGCTTCGGATCATCTCTGCTAGGTAGCATTGCAGTGGTACAGCCTTTGCCTTGGACTCCAGTGTCCATACTGAAGTCAAAACTCAGGTTTGTTTTTGTGTAAATGGAATGCAGTTTGCATGCACCAGAGCTGTGCAGCTATCTCAACGTGTACTGAGTAGGAACAACTGGGAGATCTGCTTTGGAAGTACATTACTTTTGCAAAGTAAAAGCCCAGTGTAAGTGCACCCAACATGGCTGCTAAAAGAACAAGCATCCAAAGAGAGATTACAGCTTTGTAGAACAATTTAGGTTGGAAGGAACTTCAGAAGGTCGCCTAGTCCAGTCCTTTAAAGCTCTTTGAGATAGTTTCTGATATGTCAATGTACATTTTTGGTGTGGAGTTCTAATTTCTGCAGTTAAACTAGACTTCAGACTGAAGCGTGAACTTTGTATTTGAGATGATATGGGACCTGATGTGTTTTAAAAGTAGTCGTGTACACGCATATTTGTCGGGGGGTGGTGGTGGTAAGGACATCATTGCTATGAATGCTATATTTAAAATGCTAGGGAGTAATATGATCTCAGACAGATTGCTTCACATTTTGTTTTGGAATTAGAATATAGAATAACTTCAGGCAGAACAGGTCTGCAGTATGCAATGATTCATTTAAGGTGAGGTTTTCACATACATAACGAGCAGAATTCTTGTTTGACTCCAGTTCGTATTTAAAGAAAATGATTTAGCACTTAACATTGAAATTCAAGAACTTACTACTGCTGTCTTGTGTGTATGGGCTCACCCGTTATAAAAACGAATCTCCTTCTTCAGGCATTATTAATGTAGCCTTTGGTTGAATTCTCATTTTAAGCTAAATTTCTGTGAATTTCTGTCTTTTGTGGTAACAAAGAATCATGAATCATTAAGGTTGGAAGAGACCTCAAGGATCATCCAGTCCAACCGTCCCCCTACCACCTATTACCCACTAAACCATGTGCTTCAGTGCCGCATCTAACCTTTCCTTAATGTCGTGGTTTTACTCCAGCCGTTGGCTGGGCACCACATAAACGCTCGCTCAGTCCCCCTCATTGGAAAAGGGGGAGAGAATCGGAAGAGCGAAAGTGAGAAAACTCGTGGGTTCAGGTACAAGAGTTTAATCAGTGAAGCAAAAGCCGCGTGCACAAGGAAAGCAAACCAAGGAATTAATTCACCGCTCCCCATGGCAGGCAGGGGTTCAGCCATCCCCAGGGCAGCAGGGCTCCATCACACGTAATGGTGACTTGGGAAGACAAACGCCATCACTCCGAACGCCGCTGCCCCCCCCTTCTTCTTCCTCCCAAGCCCTTTATAAACCGAGCATGACGTCATATGGTATGGAATACCCCTTTGGTCAGTTTGGGTCAGGTGTTCTGTCTGTCCCCTCCCAACTCCTTGTGCACCCCCCGCCATCCCACCGGCGGGGCGATGCGAGAAGCCGAAAAGTCCTTGGCTCTGTGTAAACATCGCCCAACAACAGCAAAAACATCTCTGCACTATCAGCGCTGCTTCCAGCGCAAATCCAAAACACAGCCCCATACTGACTTTCTTGAAGAAAATTAACTCTCTCTCAGCTGAAACCAGGACACTTAAATACCCGCAGGGACGGTGACTCCACCACCTCCCTGGGCAGCCTGTTCCAATGCCCGACCACCCTTTCCGAGAACAAATTTCTCCTAATCACCAACCTAAACCTCCCCTGGCGCAACTTGCAGCTGTTCCCCCTTGTCCTCCCATCCTTCCCAAAGGAAGTCTATGCTCTGAATAACTTGTTCTTGGTATGAGTTTTGAAGTCCGATTGCTTATCGAAGCCTTTCTAACTGTTTCAGAAAGATACAGGCAAGTTACCTTCTACCTTTACCAGGTGATCAGTGTTAACAAATCTTATGTGAAGTGGCAAGTGTGTTATTTGACAATAGTTAAAACTAAGTGTAATAGTCAAAAGCGTATTTTTTATTGCCACTGCTTTTTAGACAAAATCTCTTTGGCTTACTTGAAGAGTGGTGGAGGTAATTCTTCATTAATTTTTTGATGAATAGAAGAAAAGTTTAGCTGAGGCTTGTTTCACATTGTGCTCGTTCTACAGGTAAAGGCAAGAACGGTAACTCCATCTTAAAGAATAAATTCTCCCCTGCTCCCCTTCAAACAATCCCTACAATTAATTTTTTTAATGAAAATTGAGTCAAAATTGTGGATCCAGCAGTGCATTTACAGGTCTGCAAATATATCCTGTGAAATATCCTGATGAGTGGTGTTCCTCAGGTGTCAGTATTGGGACCTGCACTGTTTAACATCTTTGTCAGCGACACGGACAGTAGGATCAAGTGCACCCTCGGCAAGTTTGCTGATGACACCAAGCTGTGTGGTGTGGTTGACATGCTTGGAGGAAATGGGTGCCATCCAGAGGGCTAGAGAGGTGACCAGTGCAAACTGCATGAATTTCAACAAGGCCAAGTGCAAGGTCATGCACGTAGGTCAGGGCAATCCCTCGCACAGCTACAGGCTGGGTGGAGAATGGATTGAGAGCAGCCCTGAGGAGAAAGACTTGGGGGTTGGATGATAATGAGCTCAACGTGAGCTGGCAATGCGTACTCGTGGCCCAGAAGGCCAATGGTATCCTGGCCTGCATCAAAACAAATGTGACCAGCAGGTCAAGGGAGGTGATTCAGCCCCTTTAATCTGCTCTGGTGAGACGCCACCTGCAGTACTGTGTCCAGCTCTGGGCTCCCCAGTACAAGAAGGACATGGAGCTGTTGAGTGAGTCTAGAGGAGGGCCACAAAGATGATCCAAGGACTGGAGCACCTTTCCTCTGAAGACAGGCTGAGAGAGTTGGGCTTATTCAGCCTTGGAGAAGAGAAGGCTCTGGGGAGACCTAATTGTGGCCTTCCAGTACCTAAAGGGGCCTACAGGAAAGCTGGAGTGTTTACAAGGGCAGGGAGTGATAGGACAAGGGAGAATGGGTTTACACTAAAAGAGGGGAGATTTAGATTGGACGTTAGGAGGAAATTCTTCACTGTGAGGGTGGTGAGGCGCTGGAACAGGTTGCCCAGAGAAGCTGTGGAGGCCCCATCCCTGGCAGTGTTCAAGGGCAGGTTGGATGGGGCTTTGGGCAGCCTGGTCTAGTGGAGGGTGTCCCTGCCCATGGCAGAGGGATTGGAACTAGATGATCTTTGAGGTCCCTTCCAGCCCAAACCATTCTATGATTTTATACAAGTATCGCTTTACATTACTGATCTTGGAATAGTTGTTCCTATCTGTTGTGAAGTTGGTTTCTTACTGGCTTTTGGCAGGGTGTAACTTGTCAGTCTCGGAAAAGAGTTTGAAAACATCTTATAATGGACCCTACATGGAATATATAAGCATGTGAGGATAGAAAATACAAAGCCAATTAAAAAAAAAAAAACAAAGAGTGGGGGCAGGCGTCATTGAAAGATCAAGGAAGAAGTAAAGCCTGTAGGCTTGATGTCTGTACTGGTCAAAGGAATAGAATCTATAATAAGGAACACAGTAGTTCATACCTGGGTAAACATTATATACATGCCTTCTTGAAAGGAAGTTTATTCCTTTCCAACCAAGAGATCAAAATCATTTGAGTAGGATCATATGGTATTTCTTGCTAAGACTACCAGAAAGCCCCTGTCAAAGGTTCTAAGAAAAACCTCTTGAAGAAACTAAAGCAGATGTGAAACTTAAAATTGGTGTAAAAGTAGGAGTCAAGGGATGGGGTACTGTTCAGCCCTCACCAGGGAGAAGAGTCACTTGTATTGTGCATAATCAATTTAGGGAACAGGATGAACCATAAAGTAATGTTTTCTTGCTGGATCAGCAATGACTGGTGTTAAATGTGGAGAATTTTAGTAAGCCCTTGCAAGATTGGGTGGCTGAGCTATAAAACAGTACATAAACATCTATGTAGATAAATGTAGACTCATGTGTGTGGAGAAGAAAATTTGTAATTGCACATGTAAAATGATAGCCTGAGTTG
Source organism: Psophia crepitans (assembly GCA_013399095.1). Lineage (NCBI taxonomy): Eukaryota > Metazoa > Chordata > Aves > Gruiformes > Psophiidae > Psophia > Psophia crepitans. The sequence continues at coordinate 117,924 of VWZZ01005867.1, read as the reverse complement.
AGTGTATTTTTACGTTTCCATGCATAAGAAGCATATGAAACTATGAATAGCATAGAAGTAATGGGGTTTCGTTGTTCAGCAACCCTCTTAATATGAGCCCTAGGGAGTGCAAGTCTTTATAACCAACAAAAGCTGGTTCAAAATAAAGAAAAGGTGGTGTTTTTTCTTGCAGTGTAGTCAGGCTGTGTGTGAAACATTGTGCTGCGGGCTTTTAGAGTGCATGGTTGTACTGGGGAGCTAGACGTGCAGAGGAAACTGAAAATAGCTAAATACATAGGGATTGCATTTGAATCGCATCCGTGTCAGGAAGTCTCTGAGCTTGGTAAACAGAGTAGTAGTAGAAAATACCATATATGATTGCCCTGTTTTTCACCTTCCCTGAGTACATGCTGTTGGCTGTTTTCAGTCAGGACTCTAGAGCTCTACTGAGGCCATTCTGAGGTTGTTATATAGATCCAATGCAGCTCTTCTTCAGGATATCAGTGCCATGACTCAGAGAGGTGGGTTCATTCTTTAGATATCAATAAGAATTCATTTCCTAAAGGATTGTCTAGGGTTTTCAGGGTTTATGTTCCAGATAGAAGTAAATAGAAGTAGGACAGAGTCTGCAATCCTGAAGGAAACCTTTGGTGCTTCCTTAAAGGCCTTCAAATTTCTGCACATTGCTCAGAAGAAATCTTGGTCTTTAGTGTTCAAGATAGAGTATGTTTCAGTCCTGTTATCTGTTCCACCAGAAAGTAAGGCTCCTGTTTATGGATGGAAGGAAATATTTAGTACTTGTGAATGCAGAAGCAATCCAAATTTACTTTTCGGACAGAAAGTATGGGGTGTTTTTTTGATTGAGACTGGTATTTCTGTACAAAAGAAAAAAAAATTCCTCTGTCTTAAAGACTATTAGCCTCTCTTTATCTTCTCTTTAAAGGAGTGATATGTAAACAGATGGTTTAGAGCCATATATTAAACCACCTGAGAGTTTCTAAAATCATCTAGACTGTCTAGTCTTAATAGCTCATAAGGTCTCAAAAATATGACCTACTGCTTAAAAAGAAATTGATTACTTGAGCATGTATAAATAAATCTATCATTGTAAAGACTCTGCAAGTCAATAAATTAGAGACCATGCTACATAGAGGCCTAATAATACAAGATTTTGGGGTTTATGTATGATTGAGAAATAGCACTTCTATGGAATTGTTGAAGACCTCAGTTATGCTAAAAGACTAAAGAGCTGCCATTAAGATGATTCTTCTGTTCCGTACAGCAAAATCAACACCTGTTCCGACAACTTCAGCTACTCAGCTCTACCATGTGTTCCTACTTGCTATAGCAGTTATTTCATAACATAGACATGACACTTCGGGACATGGTTTATTAGACATAGTGGTGTTGTGTTGATGGTTGGACTCGATGATCCTAGAGGTCTTTTCCAACCTTAAAGAGTCTATGACTCTATAAATTAAATTTTCAATGTCTGTGCGAGAAATTTGTCACAAACCAAAGTGTTCCTCATAGTTCTTCTTTGAGCTAAGTAGTAAATACTTCGTTGTAGTAATTGTCTTTGGCCAAATGAGAAACTGCAGATGAGAAAGTGCAACAGAAAATGTCTGTGCAAACACTGTATTTTGTCCTATTGTTCCTGGGATGTATTTTATTAATAAATTCTGTACAGAATTTAATTTCATATTCTCTCTACATCAGGTATAAGCACAAGAAAATTGCAGGAAAAGTTAACTAAAAAAGAAATGCCAGTGGCATCTACCTTTATTGTAATTCACACATTCAAGGCACACAACCAATTAAACATACACTAAAATTATAAATACTTTCTGTAAAATTGAATGTAAATACTTCAAAATATGTTTAAATACATAATCTGTATATAAAAATTATATATAAAAATGATGATCTGAAAAGCTTAAATGCTTTACTAAGCATCATGTTTTGTGTACTCTGTTTTATGTATTTAATATCATTTAGTATGTATGGCATGAGTCCTTAAATGATTTTAACACCATACTACATGATAGCAGATTTTTGGTCTGGGAAAACAGAGGAAAAACTAAGGAACAAGATAAATTTCATTACTGTAAGAATTTAAAGATGAGATCATAAAATTTAAGATATTTCTGGTGAACAGAAAAGAGCCAGAGGAATGAGGGAGGGAATAGCTGGATGGTGGCAACTAAGGGAATATTTCTTCACTACTGAAAGATTTTCTGTTTTTTGTAAATTGCTTTAAAAATAGCTTTCTAAATCCCATTTTGGAAAAGTGACCAGGCAACCAACTTCAAATACCTGCTGATGTTACAGCACAGAAATCATAGGCAGGGGAAATAGGGTAGTAAGAGAAGAAAGGACAAAAAACATACTTTCCTAACATTACTATCACTCTGTATCTTACCAGTTTTCTGATTTGAGTGAAACAAGGATGTTTGATTTGATTTGGCAAGACTTCCAGATGTGAGGGACCATCGAAGAAGGTTGCTCTACAAGGGTCAATTTTCAACTAGAAGGTAGCTGGGAAGGAATAAAGTAAAAGATGTGGTTGGGGAGCAGGCATAGCTTCTGTATGTTCTCCTAAGGAGAAATAATTTAAACTTTATTCAGATGTTAAGGAGAAGATTGTGGAGAAATTCGGTGCAGAGCTACGCGTGATTAGGTTAGTAAGTTGGGCAGGTGCTTCTAATGCTGATGTTTGGAAAGTGTTTATCATGCCCTGAATGGAAACCAGAACAGAGTGCCTGAAGCCATCACTCTCAAACAATCTACGGGCCATGATCAAAAAATAAGAGATGATGGACTCTAGCCAGCCACGTTCAAATCCCAGAAGAAACTTTTTACGAGGTTATTTTTATCGTGTGTTGCAGAATTATGGCTAAAAATGTTTGGAGACGATTTGGGTTTCAGTTATGTGAAGCTTGCCTTTACTTACTATCTCGCATGCACTGTATTTTCATCAAGAAATGATAAGCAAGATATGGTGCATTTATTTTGAAAAGAGTAACTTTCCATTCTTACATCAGAAACCAGAAAATTCTTCATTTGCTTTTATCACTTTAGATCTGTTAGTGTTATCATCCGTAAATGTTGCATGTTGCAAATATTTAACACAGCATGGGTGCAATGTGATGCCAGTGATCACTGCATTGCCAAAATACACTGGAACATTTTTGAGTTTTTCAGGTAAAATTGGATAAATTTTCTCATTGTGGATTAATAAATATCTAACAACTAAAAAGTTTCATTCTGTGCATGTCCAAATTATTCTTTTACTTTTGCCCTATTCATGTGAACTCTCATTTTCTCCATGAAAGATGTTCTAGTAAGGAAAGGATTAGCAGATTGACTCTTAGTATTAGCTGAGTATGAACGAAAAGGCAGTTAGTAAACTGAAGCGGATGATAGAAGAGACCATGAGAAGCTCTAATGTAAGAGAAAATTGCTCCCTGCAACTTTTGGTTCAAGTGTGCACCCTTTCTCTTAAGCAGCAGATGTTCCTTTATTTATGTTCCTGTATGTCACGATGTTCTTTAATCTTTACGTAACTTTAATTCCTTTGGTGCGAAAGAACGTGTTTCTGATGGGCATTTCTAATGGTTGGCAGTATGGTGACTGCTGGCTCTTTCATGTTGTGTCAACCAACAGCATGGATAATAAAAATAACGTTCATAAAATTGTTCAAAAATGTTGAGATTGTCTTAAATATATCTTTCGTGTATGTCCTATCAGTGTTTTGATTTGGTTTTGTGCTGTTTTATTTCCTTTCTTAAAATTTTCCATTAGCCAGAGAGAGGTAATGAAGTATGCTAATTTTTATTTCCATTCTCAGCTTTTTATTGTATGCAATGGCTCAGCTACAGTGCTAAGCAGTTTTAGAAAGGAGCTGCAAATAAAGTAGTGAAGCACAACTACCTCCGTGGTAACGGAATTCATTGTTTCAGTCACTGAGTACTGTAATTCATTAGAGACAACTAATACAGTCTGAAATACTGAGTTGTTACTTTTAAAACCAGTGAAAACCAATAAACATAATTAAACTGCTTTTTAATTTGCTACAGAAATACAAACCTGGTCGATGTGATGATATTTTGAAATGGAAGCCACCCAGCCTGAATTCTGTTGATTTTCGTCTGAAGATAACAAGAATTGGTGGAGAGGGGTATGTAATCTCTTCCCTTTTTAAATGTATAACACTCATGTGAATGTCCCTTAGCAGTTAATCTCTCCTCTGATATTTCTTGACATTTCCTGGGGCTAAGCCTTTCTATATTCTGTAGAATTTGTTCACTGAAAATATAGGGAACTGTTGTCATCAGCGTTGTACTGAAAACAATGGCAGATGTTTATAACGTAAATTTACTCGTTCTTAAATTAAGTTTTGTAACATTTCTTTAAAAAGTCCTGTTTGAATTTGGCACTCCCCCTTATGTTTTTAGAAAGTAGTTGGGCTATTTTAATGTAAGTTCTTACAGAAGATAACCATTTTCCTTTGGTTTTATGCAAAGTAACAATAACCTAAGCTTTCCTCCATTTTAGAATTCTGCACAATGACAAACAGCACTTGTTTTCTTAAAGAAAAACAAAACTTGACATTTTTGCTCGATAGGTGTTCTTCAGTATTGTCTTCGAAACCATTCAAATCTTAATCCAAAACAGTGAGTTGCAATGGCAGAAGACATGGAAATCTTTGCATTTCATCAGTTCTACGTACTATTTGCGTAGTTCAGTCACTGCACATATTAACTAGGGGCAATTTCCATGTTCAGCTCTGCCAGGGGAAGGGGAAGATTAAAGCTTGGCTTTGAAAAGATTTTGTTTAAAACCAAGTTAATTGATTTTTAGGTTGCTTAATGTTTTAACATCTGGGACTCATTTCAACTGACAGTTTGAAATACTGACATTTAGCTTTTCTTTTTCTTGGTGCCACAGGCAACTCAATACCATTAAACAATTAATTCATATATTGCTTCCGTATTCCAGAGTGCTAATAATGGTGCATTTAACTTTTAGACATTTGCATGTCACATTAATGAATATATTTGGTGCATAGAGAGTATTTTAAGGATATGGGGTTTATGCTGCAAAATGTACTCATCTGCTAACTTCTAGGCATTTCATGAGGTCAGAATTATCTATTCAGATTTTTGTGTTTGCACTGTTAAGTCCTCAGTAACAACGTAGCTATTTCAGAGAATATGCAGGAATATTTTATGTTTGACTTGAGAAAATCAGCTCACTACAATCATTTCATGTTTGTTTGGCTTTTATTTAAGTCACAGAACAGTGGAATATGAAATGTTTCTTAAAAAAACCCCAAGTACCCAGTATTTTTTAGGAAGCTTATTTTTATTATGGTATTCTTCTGTTTGTGTTTATAAATATACAGTAGTATATTTATATATATAAATATATATATTTATGTGTGTGTATATATACACTACAGTAGTATATTTATATTCAGTAATTCAGAAGTATAACAGAACGGATTTTTCATTTCACATTAAAAAGGAGTATTTGCTTGATTAGTTATCATTCATTTAAAATATAAACCTGTCAGTCCTACCGTTATGTTTAATATGTTACATCATAGATTATTTGATCAGAACATGAAAAAGTTATAAAATATGAGCCAGCAAAACAGTAGTTGTAAAAAGTTGGGCAGTTAGTAGCAAGTTATTCAAGAATAGCTGATCCATTGTGGAATTGGAAACACTTTCTGACATGTAGAAAAGTCCTACCAGCTGTATGAAAATAAGTGCATTGCTCATATTGTGGAAGTAATTGTCCAAATTACTCTGTAAGTATTAAAATACTTAAATATGTTAATGTTTATGTTCCTCTCACATGCATAAGGAAAAAATAATCATTGAAATCTGACATTTGATAAATGAAGTACAGTTCTTCCAGAGATGTTTTACTTCATGTCACATGACAGTTGATTGCTATTAGTAATGCAAATTCATTCATCCAACAAAAGGAAAAGTTAATGAAGTACTGGATGGAAAATAATAATTTGCCATTGTTGGGAGAGAGGTATTTATGTTAAGTAATGACCTATGAAACAGTAGCTTCTGCCCAGTTAAACACAATCAATGAATTAAATACTCCAGGTTTAACTGCTTCAGTTGTTAATTTGAGTATCCAATTTATCGCTTGGTAAAATCCAAACTCATTTGAGGAAACATCAGAGTTATATCGATTTTTGAAGTTGTTGACTAGAGTTTTAAAACAAGCATCTTTAATTTTAGGCTGTAAAAAGGCAGTTCCTGAGTTACAAGCATTATCATAATAAAATGGTTGATTTCTGATGTAACTGAAAATTCTGTTTTGATGAACTGAATGTCTTATTACTGGCAATTCTAACCTGGCAACATTAGGCTTCCTGCCTCCCCCCCACCCACCACTGAGATTAAAACCAAGCATTGATAGGTTTCAACCTTTTAGGTAAAAAAAAGTTTTCTTGTCCTTCAGCAATCCAAAAAGAAATCTGGCATGCATTTGACAGCAGAGTAATACAGATGTAGTTAAAGTACTGTTATAGAATTCATATGTTGTTTTGGTCCAGTTAAGCAATAATATTTATGGAAATAGAAGATATGCCTTTGTATTGATCTCTTACTGACAAATGAGGAGCCAAAGTCAAAGTATTGATCTCTCATACTTGACAGCTTGAAACAATGAGAATGGGAATTGTCTGCAATTTCCAGGCTCATCTTTAAATCTTGAAATACCGACATATCTAAACCTGTGCTACAAGTGAGCGTGATCTTATCATGGTTCACAGCCTAACCAGTTAGTGATACAGTCTGAACCTGTGTCACAAAACTCCAGCCATGCAGCCCTTGTATTTATAGTTCCCTGTTCACTTAAACAGTGAAGAAAGCATATAGGAGCATTATTTATTCAGTAGCGTGAAATTAGAACACTGTCGGCTGTTGGACATGTCTTTTGGATGGCATATGTAATTGAGATCTTGAACAGTTGTAAACAATCTTGTGCATTTTTCCTATGAATAAAGGAGTTACCTCTAGGGAGTTTGCTAGATTTTAGTCAGTATGATTATTTTCCATCTACCTAAAATTCCCCTGTGCTTTCAGTTGTGCGTTTCCATCCATGGATCGGTCTGGAATAGCAATGTTAACTGAAAAATAGCTGCTTTCACCCCAGATGTAGTTCAGTTACGGATGAATGACCGTATTTTTGTCAAGGGTTCAGTTATTTCGCTATTGATAGTGGAGGGAGTTTTGCTGTTAAATTACAAAGAAGCATTGGGTTTATGACCTGTGAAGTACTTTTAGAGTAAGCTTCCCTATAAAGATGTAAACTGCATAACAAAGAATAAACATGAAAAAACCCACCATACTATTGCATCCCAAAGAAAGGCAGGTTTTCTGTAACCTCAGTGACCTAATCCTGACACTCCTGTTCAGTGCGCATATTTGAAAGAAATTGCATTATTGTACCTTAGTGAGTTACAGCTTATCAGCTGAGCCATGGTAATTGTCCCCTGTGTATTGTCATAGTTCAGCCTGTCAAAGCGTCAGGATGATGGTTAGATTAACTCTTTTTATGTTGTGTTTGCAAGAATTCCAGCTCCTCTCGATCTCTTCTCGTCACACCAATATTTAAAAAAAACACCAGCACTTAAAGAACCAAAGCAATGATCAACAACTTATTAGATCAGCTAAACAAGAGAGTACTTAGTTTTTTTATCTCAGGTGAGTCACATCAGTTGAACTGGAAAGCCCTCATGTAACATGTGCTTTAAAAACGTAGACCCACTTCCCAGCACTTCTCTGTCATTCCACGTTTATGAAGATAATGGTCTCACAATAGCAGTATGAAGCGGAGCCCTTTAATCATACAACAATACCTTGTATTTTTCCTAAATTATGATGATACTCGTAGAAAATAAAATAACAGTCACTTAAGCACATCAACTGCATTTCCAAATGACCTACAAGTTAAACGACCTTATCAGAAGAGAATGTGGAGGGTATTTAATTGTTGTGTGCAGTATCTCGGTTCTATTACAGAGAAAGCTGTTTTTAAACAGCAAAGATGCTTTTCTCCAAAATGTCTGACTCTAAGAATATTTCTGAAAAAAATAAAACCCCCAAGCCTTATTTAAATGTCACAAATACCAACTGAAAATGTCTACATAGTGCCAGGTTAGCTTCCAATCCCAGAATTCTTAAATGTCCATACTTCCTTTTATAGTTTTTTAATTAGCTTGTGCAACTCTCTTAATTTTATCTGAATCAGACATGCTAAAATCAAATTACAAGCAAGGCTTCGCTTTTATTAGATTTGAATTAATATCTTACTGGGGCAATTCAATACCATTTCAAATAACAGGGTGATATAAATTTTATATAGAACCTTGAGGTATTGGAAAGAATTGGGAATTTTACTCATTTTTGAAGAAAGAAATAGTAATAAAGGCTTGTTTCTTTTTTAAAACGTTAGTAATCTGAAGTAAACATCAACTCTTTTCTTAGTAGCAAGTCTATACTGTTTTTTTTTTTATTATATCCATGATTAAGCAGACCGCATAGGAGAAAAACGCAAAGTGTTTAGGCAAAATTCTGCTTAACTTGGGCATTGTCAAGTAAGAAAAAACAAGAGCTAAAGTACAATACATTCAAGGACAGCAGGGGCTTCAAATGTTGACAGCAGGGACTTCAAATCCTGGACACATTGGTAATTACAAATCAAGGACCAGATATAGGTGTCATGACTACAGGCAAATGAAAGTTTTCCTGTTGTTAGACGTGGTGATGTCCTTTTTGTTCTGTAAATTAGAAAGAGCTTCTGAAGGGGGCGGGGTGGAGGAAGCTGCAACTGGATCAAAATAACGGTGATGTTCTTGATTTGCTCTCATATAGCTACGTTGTCTGTCACAAGGTGGCTTATCTGTTTTGTACGTCTTCCTCACTCTTGTGCTTTGGAAAAAGAATCGGTAACTATCTGAAAAATCATGAAAGAGTTAATTGAATAAGCTAAGATCTGCAGAACTGGCCTGTGTTTTGTTGCTCCCCCCTCTCTTTCCATTCTCCCTTTTATGTGATACATAAAGTGTGAGCTCTTTACCTTCTCACCTGTTTGCAGAATGCCTGTTATCAAAGAGCACAAAGTTGTTCTTACGCATGCAATCCATCACAGAAAGGGAGCTTTAGAAATAGGACCCTGGCGATAAAGATAATAATCCCCTATTCCTGTGGCCTCCAAAGATCACGACAAAGATTGGGACTGCATTTCTGCTGAGTACAGTGGAGTTATGAGGCAGAATGCAGATGATGTCACACAGCAATTACAGAACAAATAAGGACAAGATGTTGCAAATACATGCAAAGATGCACAGTGTTGGGATGACAGCAGGAGGAGTGCAGGTTTGAATATATTAACTGCATTTATGGCTGTACTGTTGTTAAAGGAAGCATGTGCTTCAAAGTTACTTACTTTTTATGGAGAGTAAGAGTTGGAAATGAAAGTAAAGGAGTAATTTGTTCAGATATTACCTTCAGACATTCAGCTGTTACCGCAGCACGTCTTACTAGTTCTGAAGAAATGCTAGAGGGCAGGGTTGTGCAGACTGGTCGAGAGGGGATGTAGTGTGTAAAAAGAACAGCGTGGTGGCACGGGAAGGGGAAGCACAAATATTACCATGGTAGAAATACGCATGCACAACTGCTACCGTTGGCATTGTGATGGAATCTAATAGATATACGTTTTACCTAGGTTCTATACTGTAAGTCTTTATGTGATAGCACCTATGTGAGTTATTTAAAACCTTTTTGTAACACTTCAATTTTTTAAAACTGTTTTCAAAGTAAAGCTTTGAATCCAACCTCTATTTGTACTCTGGTACACTGAGCATGATGTTGTACCTTCCACAACTAATACTCAGGATGCTCTTGGAATTTCTAATGTTGGATTTCAAAAACTAAGTCAGCCTCATCTTTTTATATGTTCAAGCTGCAGCCTTGGGCAATCTCCATCTGTCAGATAGTTATTCTACTTTAGCTATTCATTTCTCCACATTTTTAAAAGCCTTGCCTCATATAATCCTAAAATTATCTATATGCTTGCAAAATGGAATGTAAATGTACCCTTGTATGTTTTATAGACCCCGTTTCTTTTCCTTGAAGTAGCTGCCCCCTTAAAGCAGTCTTTCCAGTTGCTCACGTCAGCTATCATAATGATTATCCACTCTGTTAAAGATCCGTTTCTATCTGTAAGTGAGATCAAGAAAAGCTCCCAAAGAACATATGCCTCTAAAATTTTCTTATCTCACAGGCACTTCTCTGCCCTTTTTACGTTTGGATAGATATTTTATTCCTATTTGGCCATGTAGCTTAGTCTTCTTGATACTTGTGAACGTGGAAATTGCGGGCTGATGCCATCCCCAGCTCAACTGTATGGTTGAAGAATCGGAGAGAGGAATGAAAGAAGCAGGTGGCAGAAGAGTAATGTTGGGCTTCAGGATAGCTGACTTTGGCTTTTTCAGGGAGCAAGTAGGTAGCATCCCATGGCAGGTCCCCTAAACCACGGAAAGTCCCAGGAGAGCTGGTTGATCTTCAGGGACAGCCTTCTGGAAAATGCACAGGGACTTTTCCAGTGTGCAGGAAGACAAGCAGGTGCAGCAGACAGCTGGCTTGCTTGAATGGGGAATTCCTGAGTCAACTCGCACAAACAATGAAGTGTATGGAAGATGTAAACAGGGTCATGCCTCTGTGGAGAACATAAAACCAGTGTTTGGGTGTAGAGGGAAGGCATTAGGAAAGCCAAAACTCAGCTGGAGATGAAGACAAGTGAAGGACTTCTATTGGTACGTTTGTAATGAAGGAAGGACTAAGGAAAATTACGTGCTGCTGATGCAGCTGGAGATGTAGTGAGAAAAGATGCAAGGAGGGCTGAGATACGCAGTGCTTTTGTCTTGACTGGCAGGGTCTGTTCTCAGGCCTCTGAGGTACCTGAATCTTGTGGTAGAGTACAGGGAAATGAATTAGTACCAACAGGTGAGGAAGTTCGAGTTAGGGATTATTTCAGCAAACTGGACCTCACGGTACTGGAGGGCAAAGCTTTGAAATTGGGGTGGCCCTTGTGGCAAAGACAGCCAGCTGATAACTGGACTGCAGGTGGAAGAGATGATTTTTCATCTCTCTTCAGCGTTTGTGAGACTGCATTTGGAGTGCTGTGTCTAGTTTTGGGCTCCCCAGTTGAAAGATATCGATGCACTGGAACAAGTCCAGTGGATGGCCACCAAGACAGTGAGAGGAATGGAGAACATGACATACAAAGAGAGGCTGAGTGAAATGGGTTTGTTCAGACTGAGGAAGAGAAGGCTACATCATACTTTATTGCTGTTCATTACTCCCTGACAGCAGGTTCTAGAGAAGATGGAGCCAGGTTCCTCAGAAATGCATGTTGAAAGAAGGAAAAGCAAAGGACACAAACTGTAGAAGGACAGGAGGAGAAATGGTGTGAGAAAGGTCATACACTGTAGTAGGCTGGCAAGTTGTAGAGTCTCTGTCTTTGGAGATATTCAGAAGTTGACTGGATATGGCTGTGAGCAACCTGATAAAACTTGGAAGTTGACCCTGTCTTGGCCATGAGGCAGATGACACGTAAAGGTCCTTTCCAATGAGAGTTATTCTGTGATTACCTGCAGATCGCATGTTAAATATTTTCCAATAATACAGAGCTGCAGACATTTAATTACTAATTATTTTAAAACATTTTTGTTTTTCTTTCTTTGTGCTTTCTTTACAGTATACTCACAGGTACAGAATACTCACTGTACCTACATTTAATTTACAAATTGTGAGATTGTCCTTTTAGAGAAGATTTTTGAGTTCCATAGTGAAATAACATGTATTTTTTATAAAGAGGAATTTGACCTGTTCTTTGTTGTATGCTGTAAAGGTTTGCCAGATGCATAATTTAAAAACTATCTAATTTAAATAGGGAAAATGCTCATCTTCCTTTTGCTTTAGCTTGCACAATAGATGTGCTGCTCTCAGACTTACGGAAATTCAATTGTGAGCGTATTTTTCTTTTTCAGCAATATAAATTAACTTTTTAAATTGTAGGAGTTAGTAGAGAGTATTCTTCAACATCCTGTTCATAGTGTTTTTAATGGATTGTATAAATTGATGAGTTGCTTTGAAGTGTATTTTTTCATGTAGTGGTAATTTTAGAATAGAATAGAATAGAATCATTAAGGTTGGAAGTGACCTCAAGGATCATCTAGTCCAACCATCCCCCCACCACCTATTACCCACTAAACCACGTCCCTAAGTACCATATCTAACCTTTCCTTAAACACCCTCAGGGATTTGGTTTCCTTCAGACAAGGAATATTTGCTAGATTTTGTGAATATGCCACAAATGATATCTTAATTCAGAATACTTTTTCCTCCATTAATTGCCTACAGTATGAATTAATATTCCGTTGGTTTAGGTTTTTTAGTTCACTGCTTAATGAGATTTTATTGTCCATTTTCTTGAGTTTACAGATTGGTACATTTAAAACCGTGTTTGGAAAAGAACATTAGTACAGAATTATTAGAGATCTGAATACTAAGTATTTTTCGATTGTGTTTGGAATTAAAGAAGCATCTATTTAAGAAAAAACCTCAGCTAAGATGATTTTCTTGTATGCTGTGGTGTATTTCAAAGAACAACAAAGCAAACTAAGAGGAGAGGGGGGGGAAATTATCACCATAATAGAGTAGAACAAACAGACTGGACAGCCAAAGATACTGTACGTGTTTTGTACTCTTCATCGGTCTTATTCTGAACATTTTATGACTTAATTTTCTGATAATACCAAACTCACAAATCATAAAAGAACAGATATAAGTACTAAATAATGAATATATTAAAGATAAAAATATTTCGTGACAGTCATAACTTCTAGAGTACTGTTCATTTTGCTTTGATACCATCAGAATGTTTTGAAATTGGTTTAGGAATTAGAAGCCGAGCTTTTTTGTGTCTCCCTGAATTCACAAGTACTTTGGAATCAGCAAAACATGTCAACAAAATAAATGACCCTGATGCAGGTTGTTTGCATTTCTGCCATGATGGTGTTATCAATATGGTATGCATACAACTGTGGGCTTCGAAAACACTGGGAGATTATCAGCAGTTTCACCTTCCCTGTTTGATAGCCAAGAGGAACTCTTGCTACATGAGCTTATCCTACAACCTCAGAGATATTAGAAAATAAATGTACGTAATTATTTTTTGGAATAATTATCCAGTATCTCTGGCTTTGTAGGGATTCAAGTTGTGATGACTGATCTTAAAAAAAAAAAATATGATGAGGTTTTTTAAAATTAGCATTTTAAGGGACATTTGCATTCTGAGAAAGTAAATTACGTTTTTAATATCTCTTATTTTAATGACTTAGGATCTGCCATAGGCTTGCTAATTCACACTTGCTGTCTTTTTGGCTAACACCCAGCTTGTAGGTTTTTTTCTGGGGAAAGATGCTTGTCCTATTCCAGAAACACATTGAAATCAGTGAGTCTATAGGTGTGTGTATCTGTGAGAGACCAATTTGCATAATCAAGGCCTGATGAGGGAATGGTAATGAAGAATCCATGTTGTTACTTAGGTAAGCGATAGGGAAAAGAGCAGTAACTGCTGGGTATGGAGCTCGTGCGCATAGTGCACTTTGACAGGGAATATCTAGTGCTTTGTAAAAAGTCTTTCATAGTTTTCAGTAGAGATTTGGTTCCATCTAACAACAGATGTAAGCATGTTATCCAACGAGAGGATCTGAAAAAGGCCAAAATTCCTTATTTTCATACACCTTTTACGCTTTCTTGCTTTTTACAGAGGAGTCTTAGGACAGTGAGCATGAAGGACGAACATAGTTTCAGAATTCTATTCTGAAAACAACTTCAAGGCTCTTATCTAAACACATGCAAGATATGTGCATTCACAAGACGTACTTCATTTTTAGCATCATTGTATATGTGAGAGATGAGCCTTTCTTTCAGTGTTGAAACCCAAGTTTCCAAGGTTGTAAGCTGTTTCAACTTCATATGAAATGAATCAGATTTTTTATTTATAAATATATATACCTATATGCGTGTGTGTGTGTGTACACACACAGATGACAGCTGCTACTTTATGTTGTAAAATTGAAAACACAAACAAAAATGTAAAAGAATTCCCTTAGCTGTTATGAATCAAAACAAAACTGTTCTCTTTTCCTCCTCGTGTTTACGTGTGGGAACCCTATCCTCCTTTTGTCGTGCTTTTTCATTTTAAAGATTATCCATTTTATTAAATTTGACTTTGCTGTTTTCAATTCTCAGCACTTTTCATAGAAGTCTATTTCTTAACTGGACATTCTCAGCTTCTTTTTGTTATTTTTCCTGCTTAAGCAATATCATTTTCAGTGCCTTGGTTTCACGGTTTTAAGCTAGTTAACTAACTGCTTCTGCATCTGTACTCTACCAACCACTGTTCCATTGCTGGCTTAAGAATGGTAGAAGAGTTAAATATGAGTAACAGAGGAAACGCCAGCATGTTGCTGTGCTTCATATGTATAAGGTGAATATTTTTTTAATTATCTAACTGCAAAAGTTATGCATGTGGAGATACAAAAGCATGTAAAATATTGGGGGTCTAGAGACTGTTCTAATGATTTGGAAAAATTAAAAGCATTCTTATAGAAATGCTAGTCATCCTATCTATTGTCAGACCTCCAGATCTCTGAGAGATACGACAGTAAGAAGTTTTATGTTATACAGTTTTAATGAGACTGCTATTATGTACTCCCCTAAAGCAATGCATATATCTTTATCAGTTTTCAAAATGGGAAAAATGTAGTCTGAAGTGAAGAAAAAACTCACTGAGGACAGCATGGTGTGCTAGTAGGAAAAGGACAGTCGTCAGCTCCACCCAGCAGATGGCATTTTTCCCCCTTACAACAACTAAATATTTTCAAAACTATAATCTTTGGCTATTCTCATCCTTAAAAATAAAGCCTTTTTTTTCCTCCCACAAAGTATTTAAAGATTTCACTCTGAGCAAATATTTAAAATATTTATCAATGGATTATAAATGAAATACCATGTTTGTACCTCTAATTACAGGGTAGCAAAGATTGGAATGAGGAGATTGAAACAGTAGAGTAAACTTGATTATTTTATTTTTTTTTTCCCCCTCAAGCCTGCATATCAAAACCATCATCTCTCACAGATGTTTATAAAAGCACTTCACTCTTTTGGTGACTGTAAAGCATTAAATCTCAAATGCTCAAGTTCTTAACCTCTTTATTCAGGAGTGCAACATTTTCTGCTTGGAAGTGGATATTCAGTGGTAGGCGATCACTGGATTCGGGGAATAAAGGAGGGTAGGTGGACTCAAACATGAATTGAATATCTCCTGCTGAAGGCTCTGAACTATTCTCTCCCCTGCAGAAGGGAAAAATCGTTATGGGCATGGTGAACCCTTCTCAACTAATGTATTAATAACATTTCTGACTTCTTAATGATCTGTACACAGGTCTGATTCAGGACTGACTGCTCTGCTCTCATTCCAGAAGACAAGCAGAAATGACTTTCAGGCCTCACTCAGCAAGATGTTTGTGCTTGGTTTCTGCACAATACTCACTTGGATAAAAAAATCTTCACACATTACTTGGGTATTATGAAAATTGTGTTTTGAAAGATGATACGATAAACTAGAATACTTTCTTTCTTTTAGAAGAGACAATGGTGCGGCATGCCAATGTTTTCTTCCAGGTCATAAATACAGCTTGTTTTATCAGCAGAAGCATTAAGCTTCAGTTATTTGAATTATGTCATTAAAAATAAATAATCAGAACTGGTAATTTTCTTCTTTTACTCAGCCTTATAATAGGATATAGTGAATGTTTTTTTCACAATGATGATTCCTCTGTTGTTTACCTTAGTTTCTCTTGTGCGTTAAAATAAGAGGATGCTATTACACAACTTTTTTTTTTTAGATGTATGATTTGTCAGTTGTTTCTCTTTGTGACATTCAGAGACATGGAAGAATTTTCCAAGTGTCTTCTGAAGATGATATCCAGCCTTTTTCAGAGATGAAATAAAGTTTCTTTGATACTGTTTGGCTGGTGAAGTTTTATGTTTTGATAGAGCCTGTATTGGCAAGACGCACAGCCATATCCTGTGTGCTTTACTCCTGTTAAACACTTCCATGTGAATAAATACAAGTTGGTACAGGCTATGCCGTGCTGTAAAGATGTTGGACAAATTACTTAATCTTACATTGTTGACAAGTGTACTAGCTAAGCCAAAGGAAGAGGAATGAACCTTAACTAATGCAGAAGAGCCTCTCTTATAAAGAATACTGAAATTCTACAGCATTGTCTGTTCTGTTGCTTTCTATTGTGTAGACAGAGAATCATTTATTTTCCAAAGGATTTTATATAGCATTTGGTCCAAATGTTTGTTGCCGAAAGCCACACCATGAAACTGATGGTTCTTTCTTAATGGAAGCTACATACAAAAGATTTTTAAACAGTGCAGAAATCCACAACGTAAAGATACACTAGATGTATAAGTAAAGACACTCTAGATGTCTTTAATATCTTTGTTGATGATTTGGATGAGTGTACCCTCAGTAAGTTTGCAGACAGCACTAAGCTGGGGGGAAGTGTTGATCTGCCGGAGGGTAGGATGGCTCTGCAGAGGGACCTGGACAGGTTGGATCGCTGGGCAGAGGCCAACGGGATGAGGTTTAATGTGGCAAAGTG
>VWZZ01005867.1:1693-100756 GCA_013399095.1 Psophia crepitans | reverse complement strand
GTCCCTGGGGGTGTTTAAGGAAAGGTTGGATGTGGTACTTAGGGACATGGTTTAGTGGGTAATAGGTGGTGGGGGGACGGTTGGACTAGATGATCCTTGAGGTCTCTTCCAACCTTAATGATTCTATGCTTCTATGTAGACTTTGCAGAATCGCTTCTCTGTTGCAGTTTTTTACCAAGTGGAAGCTAGTTTTGTACTCTTGTTTAATGCAGAAGATACATCTCTCTTGTTGTTCAACCTAAATTATTCCTTTGATTTTCTAAATTTGAGTTGCTATGAATTTCTTGCAAGACATAAAGTGTATAGAAGATTTCTCAGACAGAAAGACAGAATTCTATATGACAAAAGGGCAAGAATGTGGTGATAATTTTAAATTCATGCTTCTGATGTAATAGGTCCAGGATCACAAATAGGTTTTTTAACTCAAAATTACATAAAGAGAAAACAACTTGATACAACTTTTTTTTTTTTTTGCATTATTTTCTAAAGCTGTAAACCAGCAAGTCTG
This sequence comes from Psophia crepitans, assembly GCA_013399095.1. NCBI lineage: Eukaryota > Metazoa > Chordata > Aves > Gruiformes > Psophiidae > Psophia > Psophia crepitans. The sequence continues at coordinate 100,248 of VWZZ01005867.1, read as the reverse complement.
TCAACAAGAGAAGTTGGCAGTTTTGGGTGGGTTTTTTTTGACAAAGTCTCATCCTGAAGTTTAATTACCAAGGGGGCCTGCAAAGATAGAAACACAGACGTTATGAATGATAGTAGCAGTTTAGAAAGGATGAATTGGGGGAAGAAGTGTGTATGTGGAAACCTTAATTCTGGAGAGCTTCTTTCTCTACCCTCGCTTTAGATAACCTGTTATTTATTTACTGGTAGCTATGGCAGCTTTCTACTGAAGTTTGTTATACTTAAAAAACTAAAACAACAACAAAAAACCCTATGAACTCTGAGGTTCTGTAGATACCCCCTTCTCCACAAAGACCATTGATCAGTGGATTTTTAAATAAAACTGATGAATGGAGAAAAAATTATGTATAGTTGGGAGAATAACCATTGTTCCAACTGCAGTGAAAACAGCCTAGCTTAGATCTACAGAGCTGGCTGGAATATTGGGACAATTGCAGAAAAGGTGTTCATGCTATGTGTGCAAGCTTGAGAAAATTGGGTAAGAAATAATTTTGCAACTCTCACGAGCTCTCAAGTATGAGGTTGCACCCTCTTTCCTCACTCAGACTTCTTTAGCCTGGGTGTCTTCATAACAGCTTAACGAACAAGAATTCTCCAGATTTGTAAGATCCTTTCTTTCTACATTCTGGTTCTAAGGAAAACAGTTCTCTTTTTCTTTTTTTTCAATTTTCAAATGTTAAATACAATAATTATGTTCTATCATAGCTTTGAGTGATTTATACCTGAATGAAGTGCCTGTTTGCTGTCTGATAATAGATTTTCTCTGTCATAATAACAAGGTGGTGTTGAAAGTAGCTTCAAAGAAAGGAATGGCCTATTTAAATTTTAAACAGATAAAGGATTTCTCCGAAGGAACAGTTAAAACTTGATTTTTACAGTATTTGTAGTAATTGTTGTCTGATAGATTGCTTTGACTGGTTCAAGAAAATAAGTGCGCGCATATCAAGTAAATATAGAGTTAATTCTGTTTCTGTGCATTTTAAATCAATCATGGATAAGTCTTTGTAAATGCTGGATGTGAAAAATTGAAGCAATATTCTTAGTTTGAAATGAAATATGTTAGACAAAAAAAAGTAGAATTATAGGAACTGTCAAAGTAATCCCACTGTCACTAGTCTGTGCATGTAAAATGTAGCTGGGGAACATTAAGGTTACAGCCTAGCATCCAAAAGACATTTAGTTCCTCCAAAAAGAGTTGGCCCTAGGGCCTGCCTGTCCCCCCCCCCGGTGCTGGGACAGGTAGATCCAGAGCATGGATCTGTAGTATTAAACAGAATATCTGTAGTGTAAACCGAGTATCAGTCCTAAATTGCACTTCTCTTAAGAAACCAGGTTATAAAAGAGGATACGAGACACTTTATTATTGGATTTCCTAGCTGGTATAAAACTTGTCAGCAAAGATGTGTTGAAATGTAGGTTTCCCATCATCTGTTATAGAAATATATGCTCTATGAGTTTGCCCTTTTCTCTCTTTGCTTCTGTGAGACTGTTCCCAGGTAGACTAAATTTTGTGTTCCTGCTAAAGTTTTATTCATTCTCCTTTCCTTCTCGCATTCATATTTGCATGTAGGTCTTCAGGCTTGGCTTCCCACTAAACGTGGTTATTTTTTTGTTCTCTGTCAGTTGGTACTCTGGAGTGGTTAAAGTCCTGGTTTAAAATACATAGGATTTCCATGAAATAACTGAAATTGCATTCCTGTATGCCAACTGATAAGTTTCTCTCTCTGATGGTCTGAAGATTTAAGGCTGGGTATATAGGAAAAGGCAATAACTTAGGTTATTTTGTTATGCTCATCATATTTAAAAACTAGCCAAATTTTGAGACATCATAGTCTTCATACTCGAGATTAACTTGCATACTCCAGTCTTTGTTCTTCCCAGCTATATCAGTCTAAGAAAACATACTACTTTTTCATAGAGACTTTGTTTTAAATCAGACCTGAATTAAGTTCAGTGTTTATAATCAACAATGTGATTTTAATTTTTTTTCCCCATAATACCTGTAATTAATTGCACTTAACTATATTTCCTACACAGGCTTACTGTCTGTGCAGGTAACTTACAATACTGCGGTGAGGGTCTTTTACTTGGAAAACCAAAATATACTGAGCCATGTTGCACTAATTTTTAGCAGGCTTTTTTTGGCAAGGGTAAAATATAGTCCAAAAGGACATGCAAAATTGCTTCCAGTAAAAAATGGTGTCTTGGAGGCAAACTGCAAAAAGGAGGAAAAAAACCCCTGCTTTACTGTACATTTGTTAATTAATAACTTAATAATTTATGTTACATAAATCTTCTCAGAAATAGATGAAAGAAGAGACAGAGCAGGTCATCCTGATACCAGTTAACTCAGTAGTTATCAGCCAGGGACTGGATATAACTAATTTTTTGTCCTATGCAGTTAGCATTTAATCATAATTGCTATTTCACTTGTGCCCTACATAATAAAAATTCATAATTCAGAATAGTAAATGAAAAGATGCTCTCTTTCTGTAATAATAATACAGCATATTTTCTGAAGAATTCAATTATTTTTTCCCACAGTTTATAGGAAAGATATATTTTTGCAAGTTGCTCATTGCCCAGGCTTCAGCTTCTTTGACTTTTTATACAGTGTGTCACAAAATAGCTTTATAATTTCAAATGAAGTCTAAAAAGCTGGAAGAGAGGAGACTAGGAATACTGGTAGCATATGAAGGGCTTGCAAAGTGGTTATATTTGACCTAAAGTTCTGCAGAAGCAGGTCCCTGAGATGATGATGCTTCCTGATCCTCTTCCTCGGCCCACGCACCAGGCAAGTGGGTGGGTCTGGCTGCGTGGGGCTTCGTGGGGTGTTCGTGAACTCAGATGTGACCGTACCCCGAATGCCTGGGAAGAAGGGAGATGGGGTACTGCCCTGTGTGGTTTTAGTAGCTGCATCAGGTTTATTTTGCTGTGGAGATCATGGCTGCTCAGGAGAAACTGGAACAGTTTCTCAAGCTGGGAGCTGTTGCTGGGAAGCAAATGCTGTGTGTGGAGCAGAGGCTTCTCAGAAGTTGGTTGTGTCTGGGGTTTTTTTTGTGGTGTGTGGTTTGGGTTTTTTGTTTGGCGTTTTTTTGTTTTGTTTTTGTTCCTAAAGTGTTTGCTGGTGACCCTCTGCTTCCAAGCTGCCATCATCCCAGCGCATTCACACTCCCTTCCTGGCAGCTCCAAGAAAAGTGTGCTTCCCCTCTCTAAATCTGGGAATCAGGATAAATGATGCTAAAGTTTGGAGAAAGAAGGCGGCAGGGGGAAAGAGTAGGGAACATATTAGAGGAAGATAATAATCTTAAAAAGCCTGTACAAAACAAAACCAAGGGGCACCTGAGTGTTAAAGTCAGAAGTAAAGGAAAGAAATAGGAATGGAGTAAGGGGTGACTGGAGATGTGACACTTCTGAAACGAGGCAGAGCACCCTGGTAGCAAAGCAGGGATTTCCTTTATAGAGAAAGGAGCCTGATGGGTCAGAATGCTGATTTTCTGAGCACAGCAATACACCAGGCAGACAGGGCAGCTTTGCTGCGAATGCCTTCTGGATTAGAGATGCAATAATCAGTATTACAGTGGTGGTAGTTGGTATTAACAAGGTAATAGTCCTTTCTTTTGTCACACCCAGGAAAATACTTCAGCTGCATTTCTTAATACTGCAGAATGCGGAATACTTCATTCTGTGTTTATTACTACCCAAAGAATTTCTGTAAAAGATATTTCATTAAAAAGTTCCTATAGTGAGTATGCTGAGGGAGTTAATATTGTAATGAACAAAGGAGCTAAATCTTGCATCGTCTGTGCAGGCTTCAGAAATAACAGTGAAGCATTCAGTAGAGTTCCCGAAGTCTCTGACAGCCTTCCTAACTTATTTTGGGTGGTAGGTTTGTCCGTAGCAGACGGGTGTTCATGTGTTCTGCTGGTGGCACTTGTGTCTGGGTGGATGGCAGCTGGGTGTGTATCACTCCCAATTCCAGACAAACAATTCGTTGTTTGTTACAGGTTTCGCTTCAGGATTGCGGTCTGCATAGTTCCCCAGGAACCCATACCTAAGTGGTTTGTAGGCTGTAATTCAATAATTTCTGTGGTTCTGCATGATTAATAAATAAAATATTTATTTTTAATAAATCATTAAAGTCAAGTAGGGCAACGGGAAGAAAGAGAAGTGAGTGGTCTGGCAGTGCGCATGCATATGGCCAAGGGTGCTTTTTCATGATGCATTTCCGTGGAGGATCTTTAATAACAAAGTGGGGATTTTCATACTGATTATATCTCTGATCCATGTAGACAAGTGAATTTTATATTCTTTACTGGTTTATTTTGAAGAGAAATTGTTAGTCATCTAGATATTGTTATGCACTTGTGTGTTCGGTCCCTGTTTCACTTGCACGCCATGGCAGTGTGCATGAGCTCCAGTCTAATTGCATGTTTTGTGTTGAAATATTTATCAGATTTGAATTCTCCCTCAATGGGCATGATTCAGTCACTCTTTCTTCTTTTGTTTGAGAAATGAAATATGGATCACCCAACCAATCTTTGGTTTGCCCTGCATTGTCAAAAGTATATTGGTACCGACTGACTTACTCAGGGTACCTTATGCCATGCTTCAGGGTGGTTTACAGTATCTTCTCTGAAAAACTTTTCAATCCATAATTCATCAGATTTTTAGTGTATAGTAGAGTCACCTCCATGGGATACAGAAGTGTCTTGTCCTTATTGCAGAGGATTTCTCTCTAAATTTGGCTAACCTGCAGAGTGGACTCTTTTCTTTTATTTGGAAGTGCTAGCTGGCAAAGTCACAGACTGCCATGAGGTCTTGCTGCCGCTGGTGCAGCATGCAGGGCACTGGGAAAACCAGAAAACTGTTGGAGCAGCTGTGCTGACAAATGAAGGGCAGAATGGGGGAGATGATAGCCAGATGAGACGACCCCATCGTAGCTTTCCTGCCAGTTCTTTGTCATGATTTTTCAGCAGTAGCAACCTGTGTTAAAATTGCTGAATATTTCAATTTCCAGCTCGGCACTGATGGTTTAGAATAGTTGTGCAGGACAGAAGTTTGGATTTATTTTTCTTATTTGAAAAATGGAAACACCAAGGACAAAGGAAGGACAGAACCTCATGTGGAAAGAAAGTTCAATGAGCTTCAAAGTCAAGCCTTTGAATGTTGGGAAATAGCAGAGTTCTAGTTGCCAGGTTCATATATATTATGACACATTGCTTAATTAAATGGGTAAGTACCTTTCCCTGATTCGTACACACAGGAGCACATATCTTTCACCGCAGGGGAAAGTAATGCTAAGGTTGTAAGGGTGATTGTAGGTATGGCATCAGCTTCCTTTCAAAGTGATGAACTTTGTAATCTAACTAAAGTTGCCAGCCTTTGCTTCATAACTTGCTTCATCAGCAGACTCTTTCTGTTCACGACTTTATCAGATTACTAATAAATATATTAAACAGTCTGTTACATAAATTGAATGGTCGCTTGGCCTTTGCTAAGATGAAAACCGACCATTTATTCTACTTGTACAGTCTCTTAATCAGGGTTTGATCCATAACATTAAGTAGCCTCTTCCATATTAAAATACTTACTGCCTAGTTTTAATTTTTAAAAAATAAATTACTGTGGAAGACTGTAGCAGAAGCCTTTTGGCAGTCTGAATCGATTATGTCAGTGTGGTGCCTCTTCTGTCCCCCACTCCTTTTTAAGCATTCTTTCATTAAGATGATCAAAAGGGAGGCAGATGCAGCCGCAGTGTGAATGCAGGGGGTGTGCAACCTCCTAAGTAGCACTGCCGTGCGCGGCCGAGGTAGGCATGCTGAACAATGCTGTGCTGAAGGGCAGGACTCAGAAGTTTGCAAAAATTACCCTATTGAGTGTTAAAGATTGGTATGGGGATTTTTTAATAGCGATTCGGACCCTCCATATCAAAAGACTAAGAAATCTTGTATATGTTGCATCAAGGTCTGGTCATTTATTTCACCTTAATTATCAATATATACCTAGAGGTTTTCTTTTAGTACCTCTATTTCTGCAGGCATTTTATTTTGGTAACTAAAAACAAGTGTGCCTGACTAGTTGCCTTTATTTATTTATTTTTTCAGTGGGAACAAATCCACTAGGCTTTTTCAGCATCCCTGTCTTCCTTAGTTGCTCTTTGTATTTCCACGTGATCAAGTGAATCTACTGATTTTATTTTAATTTTTTTCAAGTTTTGTACTTGGATCTATTGGAGATTTTTTTGTCACTCATTTATTTCTTCTTTTAGAACACTTAAAATGTCTTTGTTTTGACTTTGAAATACCTGTAATTAGACTTATTATTTTATTGAAGTCTATATATATAAAGCTTCGCGTTGTGGTTTCAGTTCTTCACTTAATTCTAGGTGTTGAATTTGCTAGTATCGTGGTCTCTGTTATATTTTAAAAGATGACCAGGGCGAAAGGACTCTGTGGGGTCCTAGACTAGAATGTGGGGTTTCGGTGTTGCAGTGAGTCCGCTGCAGGGCTGCCTGAGTGCTCTGGCTTTGTGATACTGGATAAACCTGGGCAGGGTTGTTGTGGCACAGCCTGTGTCAGGCAGGTCTTTCAGCAAATTGGGAATAGTTCTTAACTCCCGTCCTATATGTCAGTGAGATGAAAGGGATGATATTCAGAAAGAAAAATTGACGTTTACTATCAGAAATAGATTCTAATAGTGAAGTCTCTCAGACTATGTAATAATCTCCCAAAGGAAAAGGCAAGCAGCCTCATTTTTCAGATAATTTATGGCTGGCCTGGCCAAATTGCTCATTATACTGTAGGGAATAATACTCCATTGGTGGAGGAATGGCCATGATTATTTAATGGGCACTTCTTTGTTTCTACTTACTTTTCTTTTCTACTTTTTATGGATAAGTTATATGCAAATGTAGCCAAATGCTTCTTTGTGATTTGCCTGTGAGGCAGAGCCTGGACGAACATTATTATCAGCGCTGGACATAAATGCAGCAAACAAAAGGAAGTGCTTTTGGAAACATCTGATGTGTGGTTTTATTTAGAAAGTGCAAGACTATTTCTTGAAAAATCTCCCTGTCTCTAGGAAAGCATTTGTGTACACTTTTCCCAAAAAAATCCAAAAAAGAAAAAAACAAACAAAACCACCAGAAAACCAACAGCCAAACACCTGTTCAAAAATAATGCAAATTAACCCCCCTAACTCAAAGTAAACGTCAATATTGGTCAGTTTATTCTTTTTGACCATGGTCTAGAATAATTTGCAGACCATTACCTCAAATACAAGGTCACTTTGTTTTGCAGCTTTGAGCTCTCTAAGTATAATTTTTATTGGGTTTGGAATGTAACAGTGGTGACGTTATTCAGTGGAAGTATGTCTTTCAGGGATCAGTTACTTCCTAAATCCCTATTATCAATGGCCAATGACAGACACGGGTTTGCTGTAGGGAGCGAGGTAGCTCAGTGAAACCTTTCCAGTATTACGCATAAGAGCTTTCCTGATGAAGGGCAATTAGCACATACCGTTAATATTTTTGCCTGAATTGCGTATGTTTCAGAAAGCAGCATGCTTATTAATACGACTAATAACACACACAGTTGGAGTACTGTTGTGGGAAGGCCGAGGGTGTTAAAGTCAAGTGTGTAGTTTGTGCTATCCGCTGCATTTTTCCCGTGAATGTTACTTAGAATATAGTTTCATGTTAATTGCCATCACCATTAACTTGGCTTGGGATATTCTGCAAATTCAGAATTAACTGAATAAAAAGATTTTGCTTACATTTCTGTGGGTTCTTTTATTGCAGAGATGAATTTAGCATTGTTTACAGTCTCTTTTAAACACCTGATTCTATCCCTTCCCAACCTTCTCCCCTCTTGAGTTCAAACCCAGGATTTTTTTGCATCTTTAATGTGTAACCAGCTGTGCATAGTATCTCTTCCAGCTCCCTCATAGCTTTTTTTTCAGTTTGTGCTCTAATTTGAGGAAGAATGTCCAAAGTCAGATAGACAGTCTACTGCCTCTGCCTACTCTTTACCATAATGATTATACTAGAACAGTTTATGTTTGTCCATGAAAAAAGTTTTCTTGCATGACTGATGAGGAAAAATTTTGTTAGAATATTTTCATAGCCTGAAGAAGTGGTTTGATTAAATGCACTGTAGAACGCAGGGGAGAGCTCTTCTGTCTTGCTTGTCCCTGCTTCGCCACTGTCAGTGTTCTGTGTGCAAGACTCACTACTGCTTCTATGAACTCTCAATGGCTCTTTATGCTTTTAGAATGAAATGAAATGAATGTTTTTTGCAGACCTTGTATGCGTGTCTGTTTAAATTCACAAGGTGATCTGTGTACTGGTATTAGCCTTTTCCAGAATTTGTATTGGATCCTTTTATATACTTTTATATTTGATAATACCTAGTATAATATTTTCACTATGTTACTCTTCTATTAGTCTGTGAAATAAATTAATGAAATAATTACCGAGCTTGAAAAAAATTAAATGTAGGAAGTTAATTCTTTAGACCCTAACATCAATTTTTATAATTCTCTACTTATGCTTTTCTGATTTCCTTCTTGCCTTTTCTTTCAATTTCATGCTCCCAGAAAATATATAATTAGAGTTGAAACGCAATGGGTAACGATTATCATAAGGAAGAAGCAAAATAGAATTGTAAACATCACTGTTGTAGGAATCCAAGTTATGGTGCAAGAGACTACTTGAGAAGCTGCTTCTTTTCCATAGTTAAGATATTGCGGGACAGTACATGGTTTTCCCTCACAGTCTAATTGAACACAGCATAAATACAGAATATTCTTTATATTCTTCAGAGCACAGGGGCATTATCATGTGAATATGGTGTCCTTTCTGTTGCGCCATGATGCTTGCTTTGTGCTCACGTCATAGCGTGCAATAATGATATAGTGGGATAATTTCTTATGCATAATGGAATAGAAAATCTGTAAAATTATGTATAAAAGTTACCTTTGTCTTCAAAGGCGTATGTGAAAACTGTTCAAGTATTGTTTGAAGATACCGTTATTGCACTTAGAAAGATGTTGCTTCTGTTCTCAGGGCTGTTGTTTGTAACTTGTAACAAATGTGTAAATGCCTTCAGAGCGATTTTTAGAGATAGTAAAAGGCACGCAGAGAGCATAACAGTGGGATTCTTTGTATATGCTTATCACACAAAAGGTGTATTTTAAAATGAAATGTAAAAATGTTCAGACCATAAGTAATATTAATCCCTATTATATAGTTATTTTAGATATGGATGTTTAGAATGTGAGAGTGGTCACAGTGATTTTCTGAAAATTTTATCTGACTTTCCAATTCATATTTTAAGCAGGTTGTATTCAATTTTTGTCCTTAACCATCCACTAATGCATATGCTGAGAGATTCTTAGCAATAACAATACAGATGTGCAGAAGGGTCAGTAGCCCCAGTGAATGTCAGAATTGTTTTTTTTTCTTTCAGTTTTGCTTCACATCTGTTCCACTCTTGAGACATGTCTTCTCGGGACTGAAATCTTTTCATGAGTTTCCCTTGAAGACTGCAAATGTCTTTCCGCAGCATATGAGGGATGAAGTTGTTAGATCAGATCCCAGCCCCATTGTAGCTGCTTGTTTCTGCTTCTGACTGTAAAGTGGAAGCAGTCCATGCATCTTAATCCCATTGTCTCATCAGTGGAATTGGTATTCCTGTTTAATCATATCTGCTAGGGCGGAATCGTTTCCATGCAGACTCCAAGGGTGCTTCAGGTATCAGTCCGCCATTAGATCAACCAGAAAAAACTGCCTAATCTGGAGAGTTCTTTCAGGTAGGAGACCAGACCACAGCAGGAGCTGCCACTCGTCCTTTGCTGAAAACAGGCAATTCCATCTACACCATCATTAGAGTTACAGACAGATAAACACAAACTGAGTTTTGGAAGTTCCTGCAGTCTTGTATGCACTCAAATACTTCTCTGGTGGTGTGATATAGCAATGAAGTTGTGTTGCATCTAACAAAGCTTTGGTGACAGGCTGTAGCGCTTATGGAGCTCTTAAAAACAAACACAAACTCATCTAGACTCAGGCTGTTTGGTGGTTGCAAGAGCTAGTGAAAGAAGCAGACAACAGTCACGAATAAAACCAGAAATACAGAATGTAGTCATTTGGTTATGTGGAGTGATGAACTGTTCTTCAACCACAGTGTATGTCAAGATGAATTTTAGGATTGCCAGATACAGATACTGCAAGGTCCTGTTTGATAAATTGTCATCAGTGCTGGGATTTTGATGAGTGTTCTTGTGGAAATTTAAGGAAGAAGTTACATGTTTTGTTTCAGAGCGGCAGTGAATAACTGGAGCACCGCTGTAGGCACCTCTGTGTGCCTCCCACTGCCTGTTCCGTGGCAGCTTTCGTCCTGAAAAACTAGACAACTCCAACCCATATGCCTGTTCACTGGTCATGGTTTTCTTCAGCACATTCGACCTATCCAACACCATTTTCCTTACCTCTTTTCAGCCCTTCTACTGCGTATGTGGCATTTGTCACTCCGTACTCTCTGCTTTCCACGCCTGACCTCCGTGCTGCCGCCTAGAGCTGCAAGTCTCGGTCTGCGTCCCTGCACGATACGCCACCGGTCTTGCAACAGAGCAAGCGCAGGAACTGCTGCCTCGCACAGGAGCAAGTTACCGCGTTCAGCTAACCTGCAGTAACTTGCTCCTGTGAGAGACAGCGGCTCCTGGCTCCACCCTGCTCCTCTCCCTCATAGCATGCTCCTTTCTGGAAACCTCTTTCCATAGTCTGCACAGCAGCACTTAGGATCCGGATAGCCTGTGACACGGGCTTTCTGCCTTCACAAAGCACACCTTAGTGGCTGGAGCGTTGGTGTGTTGGTGAGCTGTGCCTGAATCTTGGTCAGGAATATCTTGAAATACCCACCTTCATCTTAATAGAGAAGTCTTAGTGAGACCATGAGTGGGGAAGAGTCTTAGTGAGACCACGAGTGGAGAAGAGGGAACGATCAGGCTTCTTCAAAATGTGCTGTCCTCATAAAGTCCAAAGCCAAGGGTCACGTCACTTGGTGTGGCCAAAGGCAGTAGGAAGAGGGTGATGGTCGCTGTCCCAGCCCCCGAAGCAAGGTTAGCTGAGCTCGGGGAGGGTGAGCTTCTGTGGTACATCAGTGTCTGCTGCTCCCGTAGCCCTAATCCACTGGCCTGCTCCAGTCCAGAGCTCTACCCCAGTGCTTTCCAACCCAGAGGGCTGCGCTGTCACTCCTTTATACCTCTCATCACTCTTGCATTCCACCTTCCCGGCTGTCTCACGCTGCCTTATTCCAAGTTTCCTTTCACCCAAGCCCTTAATCCTGTCCTGTGCATATTTGCATTTCCCCCCCCCCCTCACATCGCTGTTGCCACCAGGTTTTTTGAATCGCTGTGCCCAGCCATGCCCTCTCCTGCAGTCAGCTTCCCCAGCAGCACTGCCTGGCTCCTGCAGCTTGGGTTTTGAAACCATTGTGTACATGGTATGTTTTATATCCCAGAAAAGGCCAAATCTAGGATTCTGAAGGCAGAAAATAGGGAATTTTCATGTAGTGGTAACTATATGGCAGCATTTTCTTGGTACTGGAAAGGCCTTTAAGACCTTGACGTGATATTAGCAAAAGTCAGAAATGTATTTTCCTGATACTTTTTGGTGTTTTATGCTGTTTGTGTGGAACATAATGATACAGCCCTAATAGGTACATCAGGCTAGAGGTCTGCTCGCTTGGGTGTGTGGGAGAGGAGTGTGGGGAGTTACTTATGGGCAGCACATCTTGAAGAACCACTGCTTCTTGGAGTGAGGTTTTTTTTCCTTCTGCTTACAGAAAACCATGGGAATTGTTGAATAGAAAAGATTACAAGTAAAGTATGTGGCAGTCTAAACTAATATTGTTAGTTAAGGCAACTTGTATATTGCTACATATTTTCAAGTAAATGTAAATATATGTATTGAAGTGCTGGTAGGCATTTGTATTTTTTACAATTGTTTCTCATATTTTTAAGGTAATTATTTGAATGTGAAATTCAAAGATGATAATTGCACAGTGAAACTGTTATCACTGTTTCATAGGCTGGTATTGATTTTGGCCAATTAGAGGCGATGTCCAGCTGTTAGCAGGGTTAGGCGCTGAGTACCGCTGATGGTGTTTTGAGAATAGAACTGTGCAAATGTGAAATTAGTTAAGAAATAGAAGACTGATGTTTTAAAAGAGACAGTTGGCTTAAGGAGATGTAGAAATGCTTATAAGCCAAACCTGCCTACCATTGGGAAGTCTTCAAAGGCAAAGGGTAATTAGGTGAGAGCATTAGGAGAGAACATCTCTATCAATTTAGACATGAAGTTTATGGTATAAAGTTAATTTTAGGTACTTAAAAATGCAGCCTGGTGCTGTGGTAAAGAATAACTACAAGAATGGCTATGTAGAGTTTGAACTTTCTGATTGGTGAGGAGTACATCTTAATGGTAATTTAGAGATCAGTCGTGCTGAGTTCCTGGGGGGGTGAGATGGAGATTGGCCTTTCTCCTCGATAAACCAGTATCACGTGGTTTTGTGATACTGCCACTGGTAGCTGCTGAGGGAGTAGTAACACTCTCACAGTAGCTTTGGCTTACCCAGAGCCTCAACAGCAACTCTTGCCATGGTCTGCTTACCTCGCCAGACTCTTCTGTGTAAGAGCTCAGTCTCTGAAATATGGAGATTAGGCTGGTAAGAAAGACCCTAAAGTAAAAGAATTTAAATTAGTCATGAGATTCAGAAATTTTTAATTGCATAGACCATTTGGGGGGGGAAACCAGAGTATTTCAGGACATTAAATTATGATCATATTGGGATGGTCATTTCAACCTCATTGAGTGTTTATATGGAAAACTAATGGGTTTTGCATGTTGGTGATACAATTTTGAACTTCAGAACTCAAGAGGACCCTCAAAAGTTAGAGGAACAAAGCAAGCAACCTTTACTTAAGCAGAGGAGAGTTACAAATAACTTTGATTCCCTAAAAATTTTGCTAACATTGCATTGAATTAACATGGTCTTTTTGAAGTGCTATGTGAATAGAAGTAAAAGTTATAAGTAAAATACTTTTCAGCCAAGGCAGTGAAAGGTGAATAAGTAGCAATAAGCTTGCACCATATCAATATCAGTCTTACTAAGGAAGCCAATTCTTGCAGTTTGTTTGCAGGTTTTGGGTTCACATCGGTGACAGCAAGTTAAACAGTGCAGACAGCTGTGTGGTCTTCTGGAAAGATCAGTGTTAAGGTTCCCTAGATGTTCATTACTTCTAACTAAAGCCACCTGAAAGACTGAGATTTTTAATGGTCCTACATTTCTATCCAGTAAAGAAAACAATGTGAAGAATAACCATGTGGGAATAATCACAGTGTCTTCTGGTTTTTTAGGTCCTTCACTAGAAATGCAGCTAGCGAATTATTTTTTTCTCTTCTGTCATACAAAACTTATGTGCAGTTCTTTTTAAGAATACTTTTTTGCTTTAAGATGCCCCTCTCTCAAATATGATCACATGCCCTGAATCCTTTTTATAGATTCTCTTTTAACCTTTTTCGCTAATTACTTCCCAAATGTTTCTCTTCATTAGAAAACCCTTAAATATTTTCCGAGTTTGCTTTATAAGTCCTAGGAGAAGGTTTGATCAGTATGCTGGCTTTTCCAACTCCAGATACCTGAGTTTTGAATAAATTTCATATATTAGGACTGAAAATGAGTTCGATATGCTTATCCTGACTTCCGTATGCAGCAGAGCCACTGCGAAACAGTGCAGGTCTTCCTGATGGAGTCCAGCACGTTGATGGGCAAAGTGAGGAAGCTGCTTGCCTGTCCATACTCTGGTCCTTACTGGTGTTCCCTTCCCCTGGGTATTTCTGTCAATGCCCAGGAAATGTTTGTATACCATGTCTAATTACAGAAGGATTTTTTGAAGAGACTGTGCCGTTCAACGCCACTTCTTACTTAACTGTTTTATATTTGTGAATGTTTTGGATTTGTCATTTTGCTCAGTTTCACCCATTCCCACTGCAGGTAAACCAGTTGAAGGTCATATATATCATATTGCTCTCAGAACTGGGAAGGATCAAAATCATACTTAGATGTGTACATCCTGTGGGCTCAAAATGATTTACTGCCATCTGAGTTTCTGTTTTCTTGTATTTATGAAAACAGGCCTGTTGATGGTGAGAAATCAATTGAAAATTGCAGCTGGTTTGTATATGGTAAAAATATGTAATCAGTATGAATTAGAAGTGTACATATGTGCTTAAAAACATAAAAAAGACACCTCGATGTCAGACTTCAGCAGAATGATGGCTACATTGTCCTTATTTCTGGTTATTTAATTCATATGTTAGGCCTTATTACTAAAGAAATGGGATGTAAAATGGAAGGAAAATATAAAGTAGCAAACACTTAATGAAAACTTGCAGCTACTGAAGAGTATGATGGGTTTTGAATGTCCCTTTTAATCAAAACAAACTCTTTCAAAAGGGTTTGTCATCAAAAAGTTCTCCTTATTATGGGGTGCCTGTAGTTCAGCGTAATGCTTTTGGAACCTCTGCGCTGGAGGGAATGGCTGCTGCGCCTTTCCTGAGCAAGAGGAACGTCGTGATTGTCCAGTTTATACCGCTCAGTGCTCCCCTATCCTTTTTGCTGGCCAGTGATGTTCTTATCTGCTTGCTGATAGCAGTGACACCCTAATTCTCCTCTGGGATTTGGAGTTTGTCTAGGAATAACATTAACTTGTACAGCGTCTGCAGAAATCAAACTCACTCTTTCCCAGAAATACCAACAGTCATTTGAATCAACTTATCCCACTGTCCCTCGGGATCTTGGCGGTGTACACCACCACTTTATACAGAGTTGAAGAGAACGGCAGGCACAAACCATATCTGGGGCGCTTTTTATTTAAGAAGCCATTAGACAATATTGCAGAGATTCTTTATTGTTGCTCTACTTGTACGGATGTCATTTTTATATTACTGTGCGTACTTTTATTTGCCCTAATCTGTTTTAACTCTTAGGCCTGTTGCTCTAAATGCGTATTTACTTGTCTTTTCTCTTGCTGTCCCTATGTCTCTAATGGTCTCTGGTAAATAGAAAAGGCACATACCTGCCGTTCTTCCTTGTTATTGAGTGACATCTGTCACAAAGAAGCTTGCGAAATGGTTTTGTTGAAGAGCTGCTTGCACCATAAACACAAGTCAGCAGTGTGCATCCACCTTCAATGCACTACTTTTTTATAGGAGTTCGAATGGAATTGTGTATTCAGATTTGCAAAGGTAGCTGTTGCTGTCATAATGCAGCTGGGTAACATACCCTGCTAGGGTTCAGTAACAACTACTGGAGATGCAAAAAAAAATTCTGGATGTAAAGTGATATCTTAAAAGATTTTTTTCATTTTTTTAGGCTACTCACGCAGAATGTTGGTCTTCTTTATGTTGGAAACTTTGACAGACCTTTTGCACAAATTAAGGTACGATTAATAAGCTGGGGGGGTGGCTATTTGAATTATTTCACTGCTGTACGATTTAAATCTTGATGTAGTGTATTTCAAATTATAAATACAGCTTCAGGAAAAATAACGGGAAATAGTGCTGCTTTGGTGATGTTTGCCATATTCTGGGTTTGCTTCTAGTGACATCTGTGTCCTTAACTTGTCAAAGAAGTTTAGTTTTTCGTGTCATCTTTTGATTAATTTTGACTCTGGTTTAATTATCAGAAGGAAAATGTTCTCTTTTTTTTTTTCTTAGGTTACCTTGTCAGTGACATTTCAAAACAAAGCCACTTTTGGAACTCTGTAATTCTTTAAGTGATCCTTGGCAGGGAAGACACTGCAGTAAAAAGCACAGAATGTTTTCCCAGTATTATTAGATTTATTATGAAAGACTCATACAATTGCTGGAAAATCATTTGTCTTTTATGACTTACTGTTTCTTTTCCTTCAGTTGAACTGTAATAGTTTCACGTTTCTAATTGCCAGTTGCTAATTAGTTATTGTCATGTCACGTGCAAACAAAAATATTTTACAAGACTATATGGACTGATTTTGATGAGTTTCATTGGGATTTTTCTTTGGACAAAGAGAGGGAGGCATTAGCATGTCAATCATTACACTGGGATGTGGAAATAGGGTATCTGTTTGAGAATGCTGAAATGTTCCCATGTCCCAAGCGATACCTTAATTAGTATATATTCTGCACTCTTGGCAGTGTTGTTCCCTCCATCGTGTGCACATGCTTGTGCCTCTCAGAATTTTAAAAGCCTTGGGTTTGTTTTGCATCAAAATGAAACTTAATTTCTAAAACTCAGATGCATTCCTTTGCTATCCCTAATTATATTACTAAAGAACAGTATTCCCAACTGTATCTAGCAAGTACTTGCTTTTTAAATCTTAGTACTGTTTTAAAATTACTTTAAAGTAACAGATGTGTGCTTTTCATCTTCCCTGTTCCTTTTCTCTCATCTCCCCAGTTCCTACACGTATGTTATTTGGTTTGACTAATAATCAAGCAACTGAAGTGTTTCTTGCAAGAACTTTCATCACAAATAAGCTTGTATTTTCTTGATGGTAACTCTTCAGAACAGTGCTTGTTTAAATGGTTTATGAAAGGTCTTTCACACTCTTCTCCCCATTCCCATCCTCACCTGCCCCATCCACTTCTAATAATAAGGAGCAAGATGGGGAGGAGGGAGCTGGGAAGAGTTTGTAAGTTCACTGGGTGGATTTGAGAGAGAATTGGTGCGTACTGTACTCGTTCTCAGCCGTTGCAGTCTGTGGTGGTACTCCTCCCATCGCTTGCAGCCAGGGAGAGCGCCTTCTGCTCACAGGACAGCTGCAAAGCAGACGTGGCGCAGGACCAAACCGCGGGACTAAGCATCGCATCGCTAGCAAAGGCTTAGGGAGAGTGCTGGGGCAGGATAAGTACAAAGTATGCATCCCGTTTCCTGCAATTTGCATGCAGGGGGCCTTCTCTGCTGGAAGTTGTATCTGCGTCCTGGTGCTTAATAGACTCTGTTGGACTTTCCTCCCTGAATGTGCCTAAGGGATTTTCCATTAAATTTTCAGTGTACAGAGCTGTACTATCAGTTTGAGTTAAAGTATTATTCTATTTCTTTTAAACCTGTTGCCTACTAATTCATTTTGCTTCAGCCTAGACCTTATGACAGGACAAATGGTGAGCAGTCATTCTCTACTCCTGACTCTGTCTTCTTTTCCACGTTACCCCAGTCTTGCATCTTCCAAGCCACAAAAACCTGATCTATTTAATTGCTCCTGGTATGCAACCATTCAGTATCTCCAATCAACACTGGTTTTGTCCCATGTACCTTTCGGTATTTCTACTATTGCCTTTTTTAAGGCAGGGAATGTCACAATATTCAAGATAAGAGCACAATAACATTTTCTGTTCTGTTCGCTGTTCTTACCCTCTGTATGGTAACATGCTCGATAAATACCTGATGTACATTTAACTTGACTAGGTTACTGTTAGACTTTCTGGTATTATATCGCTCATGTAGTCTCATCCTCAATGTTGTGTTTGCCACAGACAAGGTAATGTGGATATTCAAAGTAACATTCGGTTACCTAAGAAAAACAAAGCTTATTATCCACTAAATTACCATAGGTTACACAGACATGTTTGGATAAGGTAATTCCACAAGCTGTGCTCTCTAAAACATAACTTTTGGAGCTGCAGGCATGTATATGGGCATATATTTGCACACTGCTGCTTTGCTTTGTTTCTGACGCTAACGGTAATCCTGAAATGGTAAACCAATTTGTCTCAGGTTGTGCTGGTTGTGGCTGGAATAGAGTTAATTTTCTTTATAGTAGCTAGTGTGGGGCTACATGTTGGCTTGTATTATTAGCTACAACTGGGATATGGTGTACAGTTGACAAACAGTTAAGATTTTTTTTTTAATTGAGGCTTCTATCTGATTGCCTGGAAATTCTAGAAGGATGTTGGATGCATGATGGCAGGAGGAATTGATGTGGAGTAATGGTTTTGCACCCTCTTAGAGATCTTCAGCAGCAAATACGGGGACTAATAATTCACATTAAGAGTTGGTGCTGCAAGAAGAAATATATGTACTCTGGAGGTATACAGTGGTCTTTTGTAATTGTTGACACAAGTTTCTTTCTTTCTTTTTTTCCCTCAGCAGTTCTTTAGGTCTTTCATACCTGGTTGCTAACGTTTCCGCCAGTTAAAAGGCCTGTGAACCACGCTTGGTCCTGCAGTAAGCAGAGTCTTTGTAACCTTTTAGTTCAGATACGCTTTTGTGCACTGCGTGATGGATTGGTCTCTCTCGTTTTATGAATTACCCACTCACATTCATTTGCAAACATCCCGAGTATTAAGGTATTCTATTAAGATATGGCATTTCTTGCCAAACATGTGCATTAAGGAATGCCCCAAACCACTACAGTCCTCCGTGGGCGCAGATTTATTACTCAGAGTGAACCGTTATTACACAGCAGTACTTGCGTTTTAGTGCACTTTCAGTTGGACAAATAGGAATGTTACCAGGCCTTTGAAATATTCACAGGAAGCATATAAACTGCCATGCTAGTACTCATAAATTCATATTTCAATTTATGTACGTTTACAAAACTGCAGAGAGAGAAACTCCTTATCAAAGTATCCCTTACCAAAAGCAAACAAATTTGATTTTCCAGAACTGTGCGGGAAGATAATTGCAGCCGTGTCTTTGATAATGAAGACTGTAGATGGCAAGTCTGGGAAGAGGTTCTGAAATACTAACGTTTCTTCTAGGATGATTTTTCTGTGTCTTTCTCATATGCAATAATTCATTAATATTTATATATATTAATATTTATTATGTTTCTGAGACATAGATGAATTGGTAAGATTAACTGAAATTACCTGATCTTCCTCCTCCTGGCTTGCTTTCCGTGGTATCAGTGGTAGTGCTTGATAGATGTTTGATCTCTGTACTTCATTATACAAAAGGAATGTGAAGCATTTGCTCCTCAAGCTTCTGAATCATGTATCTGCTAGCAGGTAGATTAGAAGAAATGAAAAAAAAGCATATTTTCCTGGCTAGAGGAATCTGTCTGGAACTTTTCCAATAATATGCCTGTTCATACATACTGTAAGATTTTTGTATGTTGCTACTTTGAACAGAGTTCATGACACAGACCTTTTAAATTCTTGCATAATACTTACAATTGCTCTTGTCCTAGAGTAATATTTAGTGAGTTCCAGTAATAAATGTAAAAATCGTAAGAATTATGGGTGGTTTGGTTAGCTGGTGAGAGTACTAAGTGAATTAATGATTTGAAAGTCAAATTCGCTGAGGCAATGAATTTTCATTTAGTTTTCAGAGTACTATTCTTTAAGGTTATATTGAAGAAATTGATTTCATGTAGGGTAGTTCCTCTACTCCACTCTTGTGAGACCCCTACCTGGAGTACTGAGTCTAGCACTGGCGTTTAAGAAAGTACATGGACCTTGTACTTTCCCAATAAAAGAAAGTACATGGACCTGTTGAAGTAAGTCCAGAGGAGGGCCACGAAGATCATCCAAGGGCTGGAACACCTCTTCTCTGAAGACAGGCTGAGACAGTTGGGGTTGTTCAGCCTGTAGAAGAGAAGGCTCTGGGGAAACCTTATAGCAGCTTTCCAGCATCTGAAGGAAGGCTACAGCAAAGCCAGAGAGGGACTGTTTATCAGGGAGTGTAGTGATAGGACAAGGGGCCATAAGCTGAAGGGAGGCACATTTAGATTAGATGTTAGGAAGAAATTCTTCCCTGTGAGGGTGGTGAGGCACTGGAATAATTTGCCCAGAGAAGCTGTGGAGGCCCCATCCCTGCCAGTGTTCAAGGCCAGGTTGGATGGGGCCTTGGGCAGTCTGGTCTAGTGTAGGGTGTCCCTGCCCATGGCAGGGGGGTTGGAACTAGATGGTCTTTGAGGTCCCTTCCAACCCAGGCCATTCTATGATAATTTTATTTTTAAACACAGTTATTCTAGTTTATTGTTTAATTCTAGCGTCTGTTCAAAGATGATATAAAACAGTTTCACCGTAAGTGTTTACTTTTTGTATCTTTTCCCATTTAAGTAGCTGCATTATAGTTGTAGTGGTTGCTGTCAGATACTTCTGTGTTCATTCAAGAACTTGGGAACATTTCAGTGGTTTGCAGCTTTCTTTGGGTCTTAAGTGGTTGTATTTATTAAATAACTCCTGGAAACTGGATGAAACTGAGGTTTTGCATAAGTGAGAATCTTGATCAGCAAGATAATTAACTGCTAAACTTCCTTAAATCTATTTACATTAAATATTGTTTGTATTCTTTCACGAACAATGAAGTTATTAAAGCAAACATTTTATCATGTAAATTTTGTGTTTATTGGAAGTAACAAATTTTGTTGTCCCAGCATACATAATAGTTACCTGATGGAAGGGGAATGTTATGGGGGATTTAACCTGTTTACAGAACAAGAAGTCTTCATAACATATATGACCCATTGTTTTTACAATGGAGTTTTGATCAGAATCAAAATTTAGCTACACTATATCCAGTAACTATAAAGAAAATCATATTGCTTAATCAATTTATTAGGATTCAAATTTTTTTTGTAGTTCAGTTCCTAGATGCTTCTGGGATTCGGGGAAACTGTTCAGTACGCTGTGTTCTCCACTATTAATCAGTAATGAAGCTTCTGGCGGTCTTTACTATTGAGCTAATGACTAGTTTCATTTTGGGCTCTTAACACATTAAATTACCATTTAAATAAAGATTAATTACTGCTATTTTATTTTTAGTATTTTAAGAGTAGTTATTAAAAAGTTTCATAATAAATACTACTTTGTTCAAAATAGAATTGTTCGATTTAGTAGAATATGAGGACATTTATGGTGAAAAGAGTATTTTGGAAATAGTGATGTGTCCTTAATATTGCTTAGTATTTTCTTTCTGTGGTAGGAGCCCAGTTTAAAGATTCTGAAAGTTTGAGGTTTGCTTCTGGGGATTTCACTGCTGTAGTTACAGCAGCGTTGCTGCCAAGGACTAGCAAGGAATCGAGCTCTCTGCTCTGACCTGCAGCTCGGTAGCCGTTATCTGTGATTTTATTAAACCTGAGAACAGTATTGCTGTTTGCTGAGACAGCTAAACTTACTGCCTACACTCCAGGACTGCAGTTTGGTTCTAAGCTATTATTTCCCCAACTGCCTCATTTTCCCTCAGCAAAATACACTTTTAACTTAAAACGTGATAAAACATAGTGGAGTTCTGTCAGAGAGAAGCCTTGCAACGGGTAATCGCCCCAAAATAATTTCTCTCACATCACATCAAAACCAGCAGACCCTCCAGATACTAATCCATCCATCATTACTTTAAGAACTGCAGGCAACTTACCAGCGCCTCAGAGAATTTACTGTAATGTTCCCAAGAACTGAAACATCTTCAGCGCAGCTGCTTTACCTTGTCCAGACATAGAGGCTGAACTGGTGTCTGAGAACCCAGCTAGACCTCACTCATGACTCCTTCAGCAAACTTCTGTAGGTGATTACTGAAGTACTTGGCCACAATTTATCAAACAGTCTTTTCCTGAAAGAAGAAAAAGAAGACAAAGGCACAAACTGGTGAACTTGCTGCTTTCAAGAGCTTATTTCATAGACGAGGACAAGGTGCTGACTTCTTGACTGAAGCTGGCATGTTTTTCTTCCCTGAATGACAATGACTTCTACTACCAATTAGTGATCCCAACGCTGGGTGGACTGCCCCTGTCTAATCACAGAGGACAGATCTTGTTAGTGTACAGCTCTTCAGACTACTCCAAATTTAGGAGGACGATTAGTCCAGCTTTCCCCATACACTCAGTCGCTGTCCTGACAGACCTCCACAACATCAGCATGGTCTGTACAGTTCTTTTAGCAAAACTCATATAAAGGTTTTCCCTCTGTGCCTCTTAACAGCCAGTAGGAATATGCTGGTGCCCTAATTATTTGATGCTTTGCTTTTTGGACTTTTCTACATATCGATTGAGGTTTTTGCTTTCATTACCACAGCAGGGAGGATTTCTAGTTTATCGTGAAGTCATAATTTGAATTTTATTTCTGTTGCCTATCTTCCCTTATTATTTTGTGCTGTTAGTGTATTGTGTATGATACGAAATGCCATAGAAGAAAACATAAGGATATCGTGTCTTCAGCGTGAATAAAAGGACAAATACAGTTCTAGAATCTCTGGAGTGAGACATTCCTGAGAAAAAGGAAATACAGATTTATCTGTAGGTGTTTGATTCTGGTTGCTCACATTGAAGGCAAATGATTTCAAACTGAAAGAGACGCCACTGGGTTGAACGGAGGCCTGACAAATTAAAGACAAATATTGGTCACTAGCTTGGTTAGCTTAGCAAGATGGTGTCAGAGAAGGATTATTTCGTCTTCGTATTAGCAGAGTTAACATGGGCAGTGAGGGGAAGAAGAAGGGGAGAAGATTATTTTAAACTGGAAAAGTAATGACAGGAGAACAAATGGGTTATGCTGGACAGAAAGAATTTTGTTCTGAAAGATGAAGAATATTTTTGAGAACTACAGATCTGGATCCAGCTTCCACTAGGAACAAAGACCTTTACAGTGTTGAGAAGGAATGTGATCATTATATGGTTTGATGACCGTGAAAGAGTAAGATAAACTCAGATAATCTGAGTTTCCTTTGTTTCATTAAACACAGTCTGAGGATAAAGCTTTATAATATTCTACCTCTTCCAAAGTTCAAACTATATCTTTAGGATTAACTACTCAACATTAATAATATATATTTATTCTGGTTAACAGAAGAGGTGGGTGGCTCTAATTACAGAGTTTTGTGGGATGTGACAGTAAGATTTTCAAATCATTTTGATAGAAGTGGAAGCTGCACTGGACATCGCTGGAATTGCTGCTGGTGGGCTGTTGAGGAGAAATCCTTCTCTTCCTTTTTCTTACTCTGTTTGTCTTTAGTGGAAACCGCCTGTATTTGTTTGTCATGCAGCAGTCAACACATGGAAACAGTTTTAGCACCAATTCTTAAAAAGTGAGACCAGGTAATCTTTCAAAATAAATTTCTCAATGGAGTGGGAATTTAAGCTTTGTTCTTAAAGTTTATTGTTACAAGGTGACAATGTACAGTCTTCTCATGGGAAATCATACAATGCTGAGATAATGCCTTCTGGTGCCTGAACCTGTCTTAGTTTTTTATCTTCAGGGTGCTCACACAGTTTGGGATATAGGAAAAGTTACCTGGCATAGGATGATGAACTCTGTTTGCCTTCCTCAGGAATGCAAGAAGGTTTTACATTCAAAATAATGTTAATTCTCAGCAGTGAGAGGGTTTTCAGAAGGGCAGCCTGGGACATGAAGTAAACCTGATGGAAACTGGAGCTTTTACACATCTTTTGTCCCAAGTTCAAGGTACCCTTCTTTGGCCTTGTGTCCTAAACAATAGTTTGAACATCAAAAACAAAACTCTGAATTTGTGAAAGCAGTAACAAAAACACTGAGAGGTAAAAAACTGCCCTGCCCACACACTTTATATCTTGTAGAGAAGATGAGGGAGGTGCTAGAAAGAATGTACTGAACAAACTGCAAGTTAGAAAATGCTGTAAGGTGCTAGCAAGAAATCACGCACTGCTCATTCCTAGGTTACGTGTTTCTTGAAGGTAGCAAATTTAGCTCATTTTGAAAATAGAATACTTTTTGAACCGTTACTTTAAGAAATAGTTAGGAAAGAAAAAAGCATATGGCTTCCTTCTTTATCCCTTGATTTCCTTTCGTTTCTCTAAATCTTGCCATTCTTTGTTGCAGGATGTTCTCAGAAGCAATTGCTAACTCTTAAGGGCAGGGGTTCCTGACTGCCTGGGTGTTTGTATAGTGTCTGGAATAGCAGAGCCCTCAGTCCTGCCTGGGAATGTTAGACACCAATGGTATAAATTAGTAGAATTATATTTTATGTGTCATCTATATTACAGTAAATGCCAGCATACAGTGGGCATATTTACTCTCTACAGACACAGTGAGGAGAAAAGAAATACTAAAAAAAAATATAAAATAATCTAGCTTTGGAACTGGTGATATAAACAGAAAAAGAATAACAACTAGCAAATCTGCATGAGCACTGCAAAAACTGAAGCAGTGATTTTGTATGCTGTGACAATTGCGGCCCCTAAGAACAAAATGTTAATGAGCTATAATTTATAAACTCACTCTGTTCTGATGGATCAGATAGTCCCCATTTTGCTTTTTGTCATGATTATGCCTACGAATTCAGTTAAAAAATTTGTTCTTTGTAAAGCATGTGGTGTTTCATAGAAGTCCACAGAATTCAGAAGATTACCTCTTCAGTTTTCTGTTGTTGCTGCCAATAAGATAGAATAATTGGTGCTTGGTTTTGGACTGTGATTTATTATTTTTTTTTTTTATTGGGCAGCTTTTGTTATTTTAACTCCTAGTAGGTTTTTTTTGAAAATCAATCCAAGTTTGTTCTTGCTAAGCATAGGGTAAATTAAGCCTTCTGGAAAGGTTAAAATAATAGCTGATTGATTGGAGAACTTTAATTATTGGGGTGGGGTTTTTTTTAGTTTTATATTTACTTCTGTATTAACTGTTTAAGAAAAAAATCTTCAAATGCTTTTAATGAGTATTGTAAAAATGAACAGATTGCAGTTTTTAAGCCTTCCATTCGTTGGGCTTTGGAATACAAATACATCCTAGGAATAGAAAATCAGTATGATAATACCTCATTTCTCAAAAACCTTAGAAGAACAAGTGCTGACAAAGGAACCTCATGAAGTTTAAGAGACGCGAATGCAGGGTGGTTCATCAGGGCCAGAACAAGCCCCTGCAGCAGCTGAGGCTGGAGCCTTGCTGGCTGTGCAGCAGCTCTCTGGAAAAGCGTCCGAGGGTCCCGGGGGCAACAAGTTGAACACAAGCCAGCCACGTGCCCTTGCACCTGTAAAGGCCAACCCCACCCTGCATCGTGTTAGCTTGAGCATAGCCAGTAGGTCAAAGAAAGTCACTACTGTGTGCTCCAGCATTTGCAAGCCCACGTCTTGAATAACCATGCAGTGTTCCAGACTCTGGGATGCAGGAGAGGTCACCCTAGTGGAGCGATACCTGCGGGGGTCACGATGAAGGGTAGAGCATTTGGTGTGTGAGGAGAGGTTAAAAATTGGCTTTCTTTGATCTGAAGAAGAGATGGCAAGTTGGGGGGACTGATTGAAATCTTCCATTGCCCAAAGTGAGATTCCAGAAAAAAAGAGAGCCAGATGTTTCTCAGGGATGCACAGGGAAGAATGATAATTCCAATTGGATGTAAGGAAAACATTTTCAGGGTGAGTTTGGTTGGGCATGGCAGCAGGTTGCCTGGAGAGGCTGTAAAATCTGTCTCTGGAGAGTTTGAAAATTTAACTCAAAAAGGCCCTGAGCAACCTGATGACTCATCCTTGAAGTCAGGGCTTGTTCATCCTTGAGTTGGGCTTGTTCAGCCTGGAGAAGGCTCCGGGGAGACCTAATTGCAGCCTTCTGGTACCTCAAGGGGCCTACAGGAAAGCTGAAGAGGGGCTGTTTATCAGGGAGTGTAGTGACAGGACAAGGAGTAATGGGTTTAAACTAAACGAGGGGAGATTTAGATTTGACATTAGGAAGAAATTCTTCCCTGTGAAGGGTGGTGAGGCACTGGCACAAGTTTCCCAGAGAAACTGTAGCTGCCCCCTCCCTGACATTGTTCAAGGCCAGGCTGGATGGGGCTTTGGATAACCTGATCTAGTGGAGGGTGTCCCTGCCCATGGCAGGGGGGTTGGAACTAGATGGTCTTTGAGGTCCTTTCCAACCCAAACCATTCTGTGATTCTGTGATTCTAAGTTAACCCAGCCTAGAGCAGGAGATTGGACTAGGTGATGGCTGGAAGCCCCTTCTGACCTGAATTTTTCTGGTTTTGTGACGTTCTAGAGTATAAGCTGTCACTACTGTGAAATATAACTAGTTCTTAAGGGTATATGAAACTGCATAATTTGTTGTGTTTATTGGGAAATTGTACAGTTGCATGTTCCTGAGCCTCCGCTGTTACTGACTGAATAAAGCTGAAGTTGAGTCCATCATATTAACGTACAGTATGCCAGTCAGTTTCTCCTCCTATTGCTGCAACTGTTACTGCGTTATACAGGACTCTCAATAGTTTCATTCTGAGTATCTCTTTTTTTCTTGTTAAATGTTTACTTTTGTAGGTGACTGGTTTTCTCATAATATCAAAAATATGAAAAGATGCATCTTTTTCCATTATGGGGTAGAATTGCATTACCTTCCAGAGATCCAGTGCTCCTTTTTCAAAGAACATGTTGTGTTTTTTCCCTAAAATGTTTATTTAGAAGAAGAAAGGATCGTTTTTTCCCTTTGAAGTCATTCTGCAGCTATTTTCACATAATGAGACAGTATGGATTTTTTTAATGGACTGTGTGGTATATCTTGAGAATAAAGCATGTTTGGCTTAAACTAAGTATCTGTGAGCGTAAGTGGACCTGAAAGAAGCTGGTGTTCTGAGGAATGTCGCTAAAACTTAAGAGGTTTATAGATTATTCAGAGCCGTATAACTGATTTTAAAAGAATGATAGCAAAGAGGAAAAGAAATTGGAAGTGGCAGCACTGGCTAGATTAGTAGCAAAGCTCAAGAGTAGCCAGCTGGAAGTGCAGCCAGTGAGTAGCGTTGGATGTAAATATGCCCAGGAGATTTTGTAAATGCATGAAACGGAGTGTAACTGTTGTGCATAATGGGTATGAGTAAGGGAAGACGAATGCATAAGAGCGTACAACACCTGAGTGCTGCAGAAACAAAACTCGCTGGGAAGACACGGTCGCGCTGTCCAACATCGACACCTTCCCTTCACCTCCAGTCCTGTCTGCGACCCCGTTCCAGCAGTGACACTGACCTACAGTAACTCTTAGGAAAAGCATCCAAATTTAATCTCCAACACCATTCATACTTTCTTCTTCAGTTCTTTTGGTTGGAGTACTTTTGTCATAATACCTATGTGATGAAACCAACCAGCTTTTGGTTTTTTAATTGCATTCAGGATGGTTGATTTGGAGTTTCTGGTTTGTTCCATTTGATAAATAATGAGATTTGAAACCAGCAGTAGCTAATGTATGTGCCATCAGACTTCAGTTTTCATTATTTTCTTTTTTTGTCTTAGCATTCCTTCTTCATGAATGCATTTGCTTTCTTACCTTCCTGGTAATTTTCCAAATATTTACTGTTGACCCCATAAGATACTACTCTGAGATGTCTAGTCATACAGAAAACTGGATTTTCAAGATGATAAACAGATTGTCTTTACAGTAGCTTTCCTGTGCCCGGTAGTATGAAAACATGCTATGATAAATGTGAGCATTAGGACATGCAGATTATGTGTCATTAAAATAACACATTAATAGAGAGTTCATTTTCCATATTGAAGAGATGGCAAAACGAAAGGGTTAAGCTGTGTCTCTGAACCATAAAGTTATTGCTCACTCCCAACTAAAAATTGCTGAGAACGATACTGGGAATGAGAGGTTTGTTTTAGCAATAAATGAGCCTAGATATTGCAGATATTTCTCATCTGCATTGCATTGAGCCCTCATACTTGTCACGGTGGAATAACTGATCGGGTCATTGTAAAACTGCCAGATTTCTCGGGCTGTAGCATGAGTTGTGTTTTGCTATTGTCCTCGTCCTCTTTGTCACATTGTTCTTTCCCAGGCTTCAGTGTTTGAGAGTGTTCTGGCTCCTGTACGTGGGTGATTTGGGGCTGGCACCATCTTTTGTTTTGCTTTCTTGTCTTTTACAAAAATCATCTTGTAGAGAAGGATGATTTGTCCATGATGATTTTAAGCTCTTGAACATGGTAATTTGTTGCTGCAGCTGTTCCCGTGTTATAACTGCATTGCCAAACCTGGTTTGGGTGTGCCTCTGCACAGAGAGCGCTTAATTTGCTCTGAGTAATTAGGGATACCTTGATGACAACAGCTGTTTATGGGGCCAGCTCCTGCGCTTGTCTGAGTTGCAACAGGGACTGGTTTTCCTTTTATGTAGACATCCCCACGCTTAGTTTCCATAAATGCAATTGCATTTGCATTTTCTTTTTACTGGAATACAATACTAAAGCAGTACAGCCGTGTGCTCAAGCTTCTCAGTGTTTTAGGTGATCTAGGGAACTCGTTGTAGATAATTGTCTTCTCAGAGAAAGTACTGTCCTAAACTTGTGTGTCTTTGTTTCCATCAGAAATTATTATTTTCATGTTATACGTGTTATCATAATTGTTCTTTATTAATCTGTTCTGATTTTTGAAATCAGTTCTTCATCTTTTCTTTCTGCTTTAGACCTTCCTGTCTTTAGTGGCTTTTGTTGGTACTGTAGGCAAGTGAAATAAAGGCAGTAGAATGGATAACAGTCAAAGAGAAAGGGTAGGTACAAAAAATAATTTCTAAATAAAATTATAAAAATCAGACCCTATTAAAAATTCTTTCTAATCAAATGAAACAACAAAAAGTATTTGGGCAAAGTCTTTTAGGTCTTTCTTTAACCATTTCTTAATTGTTTATTGTTTTAAAGAATCCACGAGAACATCAGCCAAGATCAGGCTTGAGGGGCAAATGGTTGTTGTAAACAGTTTATAGGCAGAGTATATCTAAATTTGTTAAGCTTTTTAGAGGTGAGCTATTTTGAGTCTAAACTGAACAAATGAGCTTGAACTTGATAAATGAGCTTGAACTTGTAGTACCTTCACGAAATGCAGATGATAATGTCTTTAAAATAAATTACTCATGAATAAATCAAGATGTTGAAGTTGCAAAGGGTGAGCGATGGTATAACAGGGAAA
Source organism: Psophia crepitans (assembly GCA_013399095.1). Classification (NCBI taxonomy): domain Eukaryota; kingdom Metazoa; phylum Chordata; class Aves; order Gruiformes; family Psophiidae; genus Psophia; species Psophia crepitans. Next base: position 71,322 of record VWZZ01005867.1, on the reverse strand, counting down.
TTCTTTGACTAGGAAATTGTTTCTGAGACCTTTCTTTATAGTATATATAAAAAGTGTAGTGAATTCACATCATGAATGAGAAATATTTTAAATGTCAGATGCTGATAAGATTGGAGAAAATCAGTTGGCGGCAAAAATTATCGTATTGAGAGGTACTGTGCTGGTTTAGGACTGGTAAAAGGCAAATGCAGATTAAATTTAGATAAATGAAAAAGAATAGGCCTGCAAACAATAACGCAGAAGGTAGAAGAAATATCAAACGAGATAATTATGCAGGATATCGGCTTACAAAGGAAAAGGGGTTGTGGATAATATCCTGTCTAATTATAATACCTATAAAGGGGGATCGTCACATGAACTAATTTCAGCCACCGTATACCCCACAGGCTCCCTGTATAAACAGGGGAAAACAGTTGAATCCAAGGGTGAGCCTGGGAACCTCTAAGAAAAGCACCTGACAGTTGTCTCGCTGGGTCTTTTGCTTTCTGGAGGTGCCAGTCTCTCTCAGTGGATTACGTACCCAAACTGGCTCCTAAATTGTAAGTATCTAAAGTAATGGTGTGAATACTCATCTTACCCGTCTCTTTGGACTTTTCCAATTACGAGATTAAAGGCTGGCATAAAACCAAATTTCTACTGTACAGCTGTTTTAACTACAAGTGAGCATTTCCAGTACAGTAGTCCCCAGAGACAAGAGTTGTAGCTTAAATGCCACTTCAGCTACTGCTAACAGATTATTGAGATCCATTTTTTCCACCATTTCTATCCTCAAATATAAGCTGTAAAACCAGGTAAGTCCTGCAAGCTTAAGCTCTGTTAGATCTCTGATGAGAAAGCTGGTGGCTCTTACACAGTTAGCAAATAAGGAGGAAGGTGAACCCAAAGTAGATAGTGCCCATGAAAGGCTGGCCCGAGGCAAAAAGGTGGGATTTCATGCTAGTAAAAGTAGGATGCTTATGTCCTACACAAGGTAATGATAAATAGCCCCTGTACAATTCAAAGAATGCCTTTGATACCTAGAAAGCAGTCATCCGAGGAGGAAATGAAGCTGTACAAATACAGTAAATCAAGTAGCATTATTTCTTTTTACATTCTTAATTCGCCCCTCTCTTGGTATGATTTACAGTGAAATACTAAATTAAATTATTTTTTCATCAAATTGACTTTCACAATTTTCATTGCAAGGGTCACCCCTACCTGTGCTTGGCAGTATTCCAGGATGATTATAGTATTTGTAGAAGTTCAAATTTGAGAGAGAAATATATACTAAAACTCAGCTGAATAATAGTGATGCACTGTCTTGTTATGTAATAGTCAACAAAACCATTATTTATTTACTTTTTGTTTGACAATAGTAAAACCACTGCAGTTCTATCTTTCTAGCATAAAGTGAGAATAAAAGTGAAGAACAACAGAGCTCAGTGGTGCTATTCTATTTCAGCAAATGGAAGTTTTCAAAATGCCACTTCTGCTTCTCTCCAAAGGAAAAAAAAAAAAGGTTGATTGTAGAGAAAATAGCATGTTACATCTTTGGGAAAAATAGCATAGAAAGATTTGAAAAGGAAAGATCAGAGATGTGGCAGCATTGTTAGAACCATTGTGCAGACAGACACTTTATTGGTATTGCTGAGAACTGTAGATGTTTTCATTTACTGGGGAGGAAACTGTAAATATGCAATATTGCTTTTTATGTTACTAACTTCAGTGAGTTACTGTTTAATTGGTATACAGAAAAATTTCTGCCAGTGACTTTACAAGTGAATGCTATAATGAAATGTCACTTCTTTTCAGAAAAATGTTACTTTCCCTTGATTAGCTGAAGTATTAAATCCATTTCAGTAAATGAATCTATTGATTTTAGCTTGATGTGTTGTAATAAAAAAAAATATTTGAGTATGTTCTCAGTTGGTAGATTCATGAGATGCTGTGCTGGATTCTGTATAGGCATCAATGTGAGATTTTTATCTATTTTTCTTGTGTGAAGCAGAGAAGTCAGCGTTGGTACAGAAGGGAAGTAAAGACCTGGGTTCTGCTGGAGGCCAGTTCTCTCATCTGAGCTCTGCAGAAGTCATCCACGGGCTTTCTCTCACTGTCGGCCAAGACGCTGGCAGGGCTGTAAGTGGGAGAGGAGGAGGCTACAGCAAAATAGTGCTGTAAAGCCTCTGGATCCAGCTGCTCAGTCTGGTAGGACTCACGCAGTCTTCCAAAGGTGCTTCGTATAGACCATGGTCCTCACTGCCTCAAGGAGCTGCCCATTGCCTGCGCGTTAATGCTGCACCACACAAGAAATAAATGCCCGATTAGTGTCACATGCTAACCTGCCCGATTGTAGTTTAATAGTGACACAGACAAGCGCAACCCAGCTTCTGCTTCATTTCATTAGTGGGTCATGGTTAGCCACGCTTGATCGCTGACCATTGCAGGAGAAGATTAAGTAAGTGTTGTAGCATTTCTTTCATACAAACGCAACCTCCGAAGAAACCTGTGTGGGATGTAGGGAAGAGGCCAGTCTAGAGGAGAAGCAATGCAGAGGAATATGCAAAAGGAGAATTAAGAGACGAGAATGTTTTTGTTCTTTCACACACTAACACAAGATACAATTAGTGTGCTTCCCTACATCACTACGTTCTCTTTCCACTGGTTACACCTTGGATGCCATTAATGCATAGAAAGAGGTTTCAGAGTAACTCAACTTCAGCAGAAGGAAAACAAAGGACATCTCTGAATAATTTAGAAGAATGTTTATAGATCAGTGAGTTAGAGGTTTTGGACTTACAGTACTGAAGCTAACACTAAAGCAAACAGACCCTGAATTACTTAATTACTAGCTTGTTAATATTTCATCCAGAACTTTAAGGAAAAAAATCTGTAATTAGTAATTAGTGCTAGTAGCTACAGCAGGAAACTACAAACCAAGGCTTTCTGTTTCAGTTCATGGATTTCCCCACTGTGTGTGCTCTTGTCTGACAAATCAACTCGCCTTTGCCTTGGACTTTTCAGCTTTAGAATTATGAGTGTGAAACTCTTATGTAAAACAAACTAATGAAGTTGGTTTGACATATAAAAATTACTCTTTGAGATTATCAGGCAACAGGTTACATAGTTGCCATGCTGTTACCTGGTTTTTCTTTCTGATTTCTTCTCTCTTTCCAGAGTTGCCTATTGTCATCGAGAAGAGCCTTTAAGAATTTATTTTTTCCTGGCTGGAATTGTTAGTGCCATTGGCTAGCTTCAGAATGGGTTTGCGATGTTACTTGTAGTGCTGTTGCATCATGTGAAAAGCAAAACAAATGTTTTCAGCTGTTTTAGTTAGAAAGCTAATGCTGTTTCAGTCCTGGGCCTCGGTGGGGGAGGACAGCCTCTCAAACACAACTGTAGTGGTTGAGCAGAGTGCTCAAATGAGGCTCTGAATTCTGGAGAGTTCAAGAATCAGCCCATGCAGAGGTCTTTGCAGGCCACAACTCTATGACGAGGGGTTTTTTGGAGAAGACATCTGGTTAGAAAACTCAAGAGACTTCTTGGTTTTGCTTCCCTTAGCTCTTGCAGGCTGACAAAGTCATTCTGTGAAATAAGAACGAAGACTAAATATTATCGCTCTCTTGTTTTGTTATTCATCTACCATACATTAACACAGTGTATGAGCAAAGCCATGAAAAGTGTGCTCGTGTACAGCAGGCTTTCCCAGATTTCCTGTCTTTCAGGGCTTGGGCAGGACCGACTATCAAACTGTTAATTACCTTCTCTTGCCAACGCTTGCTATTCAAAGTTGTAATCCTGGTTAGCTGACAGGAAACCAAAAAAGTTGGGTAGAATCCATATTGATTTGTCCAGAAACACCGCTGCCCAAACAGACCAAGAAGTTCATAGGTTTCTCAGACCACATCTGGCAAAATCCATAAAATCCTCTGAAGCCAGCTGTGACTCTTCCAAGCCCGTGAACACTGTCCATTCCTCTGCCTCGTGATCACTGCAGTCTGTCACCCCAGCCCACGTCCATTGCTGGGTTGTCCTGGGAAATCTGGCTTCCTAACTCTGCAGATTCATTAGTAACAAGGAATAGAAAGAAAGGAGGGGCTTGCAATGAAAGGTAACACCCCCCCTGTAGCCTCATTTAGTGACACATTTGTGCCACTGATAGATTAGCCCTTGCATGCCTTTCTTTTAGAGAACTGACCTCATCAGCTGGCAGGCACCATAAAACCATTTACAGTGTCCGAGCCACAATTAACTTCCCCATCTAGCTCCTTCCATTCTGTAACCCCACAATGATCAAGAAGACCTGCATGCTTAGATTTTAGATTATAGGTCAGATTATGCTGAACATTTTAATTGCTTTTGAAGGAGGAGGAAAAAAGCTTTCAGTTATTGAACCCTCAAAGCGAGTTAGGCTTTGAAGTTTAAGGCAAACTGTTCAGGGAAGGGAGTGAGTTCAGGCCAGCTCAATGCTGTAAAGGCAGCTGAGAAGTGGGTTAGGGCAGGTGACTTTCACTACAGCAGCTGCTTTGATCAAAGCTAATTTTTGAAAGCCTGCGTTAAGTCAGCAGCCATTAATCTTTTTGTTGTGATGTACTATCAGTAATGGAAGAAAAAGATTGTTTTCCTTCTAATTGAAATCTTAGAAGGATGAAAAATACAGTGAAAAAGCCCTAACATGGCTTTTGCAGCTTGTCCCCCAACACTTCTTTGCTTTATTATTTGGATTTTGTAGCACTGATGAGTAGATTTTTATTTATTTATTGGTGGCATTGTTTGGCTTTTCTCAGCTTTGTGTTTTTATATTATTCCCGAGTTTCATCAAGGCATTTATCAGGTCCCTCACTGAAGTGGTTCTGGCAGTCACCTGAAACTCATCCTGTGTCATAGCTACAAAAATGAAGGTTGAGTCGACAGGGTTGTGAACTCCAGTGTCAGCAAACAGGTGTGAGAATGTTCCCTCAAAATGGCGAGGTTTTAAAAATTGTAGTTTGACTTTTTTGGACATCAAAGTCCTTGTTGTCTTATATAATACAGATACGAACCCTGAAAATTGTCTTTAAAAAATAAGATTTTAGTCTGCCTTAAGAGACTTCTATGATTTCAAGATCTAGCACTCTTAAAAATGCTATTACACAGACAATATCAAAGCTATGATGAACAAGACTAAGCTCTTCTCTCTGGCTTGACCCTTTGGTTCATAGCAGACTTGGTTGATGACAAACCATTCAGTCTAGTGAAGTGGATGGGGATTGTCTGGATTTTTATTTCCTACAAGTCCCATAAGGCTCCGTATGTTCTAGAATCAAATGTATGAGTAACTAAGAGTTGCCTCTGAAATGTATGAAGAGGAAAAAAAATTGAATTGCTACGTTTTGTAAATATGTCCTAGGCAAAAACTGAAACACATGTTAAATATAGATTAAAAGCAAGTTTGCTTAGTTTCTGCACATGTTCTCTCTGTACAATCTCAACATTTTCAAGTATTAATAAGACTTCTAGATGTAGAAAACATTTATAAATTTATAATCTTGCTCCCTCCCCCCACCTTTCTAATAATGCTTGCATACCGTGTTTAATAATTTACATATCACTTAGATACCAGGATTTGATAAAGTCAGTATGCCAAATTCAGCTTCCAGTGTTATATGTTTCTTTGTTTGCGTACCATAGGGAAGAATATGAAGTGAAATTTTGATGGTATCTTTCTTAATGTTGTTATTCTGTAATGTTCTGAGTCAAAGAAATTTGAACCATGGGGAAAGCAGAGCTGCTAACAAACCAGCTTGGGCTTTGTTAGGCAGTGGAGTAGACGTATGAATATATTACATATGATTATCATAAAATTATGGCCTGAAAATTGAACAGTCATGCTGCTGCATTTTAGACAGTGTATTTATAAGAAGCTGTAGTAAAGTAAACGTTTTGAATGGATATAAGAAGAGGCATTACTTGCGATCACAAGTGTACGTTCAGTTCATGCTTTTGAAGCTCAATTTAACAAAGCAAACAAATTTCCTTGTAGTGTTAACACAGTTGTTCTCAGTGGTGAATTTTGATATATGGGGAAGAAAACTTTTAAGTGTATAAAACTGGCTGTTTGGGATCTAAAAGGAAGAAAAGAATATGATTCATAATGGCTGTAATTTGAAAGCTGCCTGTTGTTACAAGTAAAAATGGGTTTAAAAGACTCACTTGCAATTACTTGATACTTTGGATCCTAGTTTGAATTTCTTCTGGTTTATTTTGGTATTATTTAGAGTTTTTCTGAAAGAGTATAAACCCATGGTTTCTAAGAACGTTTCAGAAGCCAGATGAGCAATGATTAGAATTAGCCTTAGGGCCCGATCCCAATAACACTAGTGAAGGCTAATTTATCTATGAAGCTGCACAGAAGTATAGAAGTTACAAGGATAAGAATTTGTAGAGCCGGGGCCCACATGAATAGCAATCAGGTACTGTCTGACTAGTAAAAGTAGTTTTTCCTCAGGCTGCTGGGAAGCTCCTGATAGCTCAGCCCCAGGGAGTCTCCCCATAACCCATCCCCAGTGGTGTGACAGCAAGTGACAGAACCCCTTGCAGTGTGTAAGAAACACAGACAAAATGAGATTAATTTAGACTCCTACAGTAGCAACAGCTTGGTTACAAAGAAAAGATGAAAAACAGTCATATGAGAAAGCACACTGTAAAATCTATGTGTGATAAACGTTTGTCAAGAGAGCCATCATTATACAGGTGAAGTCCAACATGTACTCTTCATCCTATTCTTTCACTTATTTTGAGATACAGAGATAGTGTTGCCAAAGGTTGTAAAATAGTGATTAGCGTTGCTTTGTCTCCAGAAGATTTGTTTGGGTTTCTACTGATAAATTATTAAAGAGATCTCAGCTGCCCTGTGTCACAGGATTTCTTGGTAGCGTGAGTGTAAGTACCTGAGGGGTAATTAAGGTTGGGTTTAAAGAACCTAATGGGGGGTAAATGCTTTCCCTGTTGTGTGACCACAGACCGTCTCTGTCTGTTTCCCCATTTGCAAACTGAGAATAATGAACCTTATGAAATTCATAATTTATGAATGAGCTAAGTGGTGTTTTCAAAGTATATTCTTTACTATTGGTACGTAGCTCTTGTGTCCTGGTCTTTGTGTCTTAGCATGCAGTGCTCTGACTTTGGGGCCAGCTCCCTTTTGCAAAAGCAGTCTCAGTGAGTAAAACACAAATGAGGGTTCAGACCAGCTTTCACAAGCCAGCTCAGGTCAAGCAGAAATATAGTCCTAAAAATGTATCAGGATGTGGGTGAAATGTTTCCTCCCGGAATCATTTCTGTGTTACGATTACAGTTTTTTCTATCAGCCTGCACTGTATATCTTTGCTCTGTCTTCCCCTCCTGTACAGTTGCTTACCTTCCTGGTGGGGGGTTGCTTTTTTCCGAAACCTCCAGTGGATTCCTTATCCTTCACTGAAAGGATTTTTTTTTTGCTCATTTGTTTTTGCATAACCTGCCAAACAGCTCTGCAGTTTGCTGCGGCTTTTCACTACTTTGCTTGCATCTGCCTGTTTTTCTGTGGTATTTTGACAACCACCCTCAAGTTTCAGTACTGACCTCAGGAATTATTAGTGACACAGTTGTTCTTGTTGTGCCAAATCCACGGTGGCTGTCTCTGGCCTCTGCAGAGTTACCCCAGGTGCTTGCGGTGAAGCATTGTTCTTATCCTTCCTACAAATCCATGTGCTGCAGAGCAGGTGAAGCTCTGTTTGCACCAAATACGCATCCTCTCTACAGTAAGTTCACGCTGATGCTTGCTTTGAGAGCTCTGCTACTGCTCTCTTAGTGCTGGGTGTTGGCTGCCGTCTAGAGTTCCTTCCTCTTTCATCAGCACATGTTGAGGGTCAGAATCATATTTTTTTAATAATGATTTTATTTAAGAACTCATTGCAGTAGAGGTATGCCGCGTTCATAAGAATTCTTCCATTTCTCAGTTTTTACAGAAAATGTACAGAGATCTTTTTTTCTTTAGTCCATAGACCTGTGATGATTAGAGTGCCTGGGTAAGGGATATCAATCTAGGAGGATCAATCATTTATTAATTCGTTTCACTTAAACGTTCAAGAGGTGTGTGGACCCTCGGATCTGTGCTTCCCGTTCTTGATGATGATTGAAAGAAATTATCTTTAAAGTTCCCTCAGGAGTTAGGTGGAGATGACAAGTCTAGCAGGAAGGTCAGCTGCTCTTTGAGTACTGTAGATCCCTGAGTTACAGTGTTCAAAAGTGTTCAAAGGGTTTGTTGGTCTGCTGTGGCTGACCAGGCTTTCCCATTGAGTGAAATGGGAAGTATAGAAAAAGACTTATCTTGAAGAGTGTGCATCATCAAGCAAAGCATTTGCGCAAGCACAGATATATTTCCACATCGTGGTCTTAGCAGTTACCAGCTATCTGCTTTGTTGTAGATACCAGTGTTCTTCTGTGAGTCCCAAACAAAGCTCTGAAGAAACAGATAGTTCACATGGCGCTGCAAGGTCAGGTGTACAGGAGACTTTCCAGGATACATTAAGAAATCTATTTCCAGCTGGCACTGAAAGTCATTAAACTTGTAATGTCACTGATAAGAGGAAGGCTTTTGATTTCTGATGTTTCCATCAGTCAGTTGTCAGGAACACCCCAGGACTCCAACCCATTCTATATATCAGCAAATGGTATCCATATTTGAAATTACCACATGTAAGAATGAGAGATTCTTTGAGAAAATGTTATATGTTGAAAAGAAAGAATAAAACATGAACTGTGAGTGCTGGTCACTGGAAAAAAAAACAACAACAAAACAAAACAAAAAAATCCACCATTTAAAAAAGCCTGGTGTGATTTTTCAACAAGATTTTTCCTTTTGGCTTTTCCCATGATTTTCCAGAGTTTGGTGTTAACATTGTGGTTTAATTTGGCATGAACAAAAATGTCAAAATTTTTATATTTCTTAATGTTCCTTTCCAGGAATGAGATCTCAAAATTGGAGCATTTCCATTTCCTCTGTACACAAGAAGCGTAGGTACAGTTAGAAGGCTTCTTTAACGTTAAATAAATATATCAACTGCATTGTGTTTACCCAAGCTGATAACCATTTGTTGGGTAATATATTACTTAAACATACTGATTCTGTTTCCTTTTAATATAGCAACAGAATTGGTTACCAGTGCTCTTATTTTACTTTTGACAAATCTGTGTTTCTGATAAAATAATCTCTTGAATCGTATTAAGAAGCGGACACTAAGCTACATTACAAAATCTGTGTTGGCTTGAACAAAAATGTGAAGCTGATTAACTGATTTACATTTTACTGGTTCACAGTATTAATATTTGTGGTCCTGTGTACAGTAAAGGTGTGAACAGGCATTTAATAACCATCTCTTAAATTTTTATAGTTCTTTGAGAAGTTTTACTGTGGAAAACATGATATACTTTATGTGAATGGGGAAGAATGTTGTTTAACAGCATCTGAACCAGCTGTCTGAGAATTAGGAAGAAGCGCTGAAGGAACAACTTGGGATCTGTATTAGGCCCTGTAAGTGTCGGGGGCTCTAATAACTACACGGCCACTGACTCTCTAGGATGTTCTCAGTCAAATGATTAGAATCTCTTATATTCATGTCCCCATTTGTAATCTCACGTGAGAGTTTTCCCAGGATAGTCCTTGCCCATATGCACATTCCTCTGGAAAGCTGAGCATGCACTATAATCATGCACTTCAAAGCTGTGCTTCAGGTATATTCTCAAAATAAAGGGGAGCCCTGTTTCTCACACCTTGTTTCCTCTCAGTTGCCTTGGTTTGACATGAAGGTCCTTGGAGTTTGCTTGTCGCCTTTAACTCTTCAATCTTCAGAAAGGTTTCATTTTGAGCTTGGCTTATCTTTGTATCTTCAGAAGCTGTTTATTTTGTTACTGCTGCTTCTTTATTTTTTTCTATCTCCATCCTATTCCTTCAGGAAGTCTTGGTCCCTCTTTGTTTCCTCAAATTCCCATGTAATTGTTCTTCTGGTTCCCTGACTGTTGTCATTGCTTCTCTCTGGTTTTCAGATGAAGCCCTTACTGCTATGGAGTCGCAGTACCAGTGGGCAGGTTAATTCCCTCTGTCATCTAGGACATTCCAGGTTGCTTGAGCTAGATATAAAGTCTGTAGTACTTCGCGGTTGTGGGCAGTCACAGCATTTGAGAGGAATGCAGAAATCAGGATTTGACATGTGCTGTTTTGCTAGAGAGGTTTTATTTCCTAAATATCATTTGTGGCTGAATGTATCCAAATACCCTGAGGACAACAAGCTTGCAAATGTCATATTTTTTGGACAGGTCTTAGAAAAATGTGATTTAATTTTTGCAGGATGGCTGACTAGAGAAGGTACGGACTCCAGTTCTCCTGCAGTAGGGGACTGGGAAGCAACCAAAAAATTTCTCCCTCCTGAATACAGAGCTGAGAGAATGGATCCTAATGGAGAAAAGTTAGTTACAATGTCAGAGAGTAAGAATTACTGTCCAGGCCTCAAGTGGCAGCTCGAAACTTTTCTCCCCTCCAGACATTGGAACTTGTGTTTAAATAAAGAAAACAGGTTGTGTGCTTGTGTACGCTCATCGAAAAGAAATGCCTTCGTTGCATGTGCCAGATACATAAAGAAAAGGCAGATTCTTCTTAGAAAATAGAAAGCCATTACATTTAGAACCTATCTTGCCTGTGTGTTATGGTTCCTTTTTTTAATTCTGTATTTAGAAATAAAGATCTTTTTCATTTCCTAAGATTTCAACTGCTGCTTTTGCTCATTTGTTCTCTCATGGAAGTTAACATTTTCTGCATCTACTGTTATGATTGTTTCTTCTGGGATCTTGAAAATAGACTGATGACTAGGGATGTGGAATAAGCCATAGAAATAAGTGAACTGAAGAATGATTTTCTTTCTATAAATGTCTAGTAATAGAGGGGAAAGTGCAAAAAAAAAGGCATTTAGAGAGAGGATTTGAAATAGAATGTGTGAAGATGATTTTGCTTACAAACATCTCTTTCTTTTAAGGGGATTATTTACTGAGCTAAAATAATTTCTGTTGCTTTGAAAACCATATGCATATGGAAACGTAGGGCTTCTTCCATTCAAGTCTCTATTTATCTAAAAGCTTACTTCCTTTTTTCTTCCTAAAGAATCTGAATATGGGGACGGTAGATGTGTCTGTAAAGTTTAAGGTTGTTGGTTGTAGACATGTTTTCTGAAATACTACATTAATTACCAAATTCTCATTGCTAATACCTCTTATGTAAAGTAGCGGCTTGCCCAGGAATTTCATTCTACTTCTGGATTAAGGGTAATGAGACTAATGTTTGAGTGAAGTCTTCACAGAAAATATGTATGGTATTCCTCAAGTGATGAAGTGTGCTGTGGAGATACACAGAAAAGCCTTGGCCACTGGTAGTCAGCAGAGACAATGCAGGCATGTTCACCGGCCTAGAGCTAACCGCTTGCAATGTAAATGATTTCTCCTCTTTTTCAGCTGGATGTATTGTTTTTTTCACATTTTGCTCTAAGTTAACATAAAATGTGACTGCATATAAACGCACTGTTGTGATTCATCTCAAAATGGCTCCATTATTCTGCCAGGCAAGGTAATTTGAGATGGATTAGATATTTCACTTTTTTTAATATATTTTTAATTTCTTTCAGAACATAAGGGTTGGAAGAAGAGTGGAAAATGGGAGATTTCCTAAACCTTAACTGTCATCATTCTTAGAAAAAGGAATAAGCTTACCCCACCAAAGTTTTTCCTAGTGAATAGCCCAGATGATGATGGCAGTGGGAAGCCTGTCTCAGCAGGGAGGGGAAGATAGCTGTTGTCTTCATGTAATCTGACGTTCTTAGGCAATGGTCTTGTATTACATCCAGTCTGATTTGATAATGAGCTATTGCTGGAAAGGGGATGCAGCTCTTGCCCACTTTTTTCCAACCACATCTTGCACTCTAATAGTTATGTAGTGAATCAGCTTCCAAGAGGAAGCTCATCTGTATTTTTGGGAAGTGATTTCTGTTGGGCAAGTAGGCTGGTTCCTGATAAGTAGATTGAATGCAGTCAGGAACAGGGAACATGCCTGCTGAGGCACGATTTCCTTCCTCTTGAAGGCGGTGTACAGGCTGGTGTCCGTTCTTGGCCAGGACACAGTTGTGACCCAGACCAGAGATACCATTCTGCTGCACGCCACCTCTGTCAGCGCCGTGTCTGAGATGTGATCCTCTGGGCTTGTAATTCTGACTGGCTGTCCGAAAATGGGCTAGGGAATAAATATTTAATTAAGGAATGTTCCGTAGAGTCCTTAGTGTGGTGGGAGTTTCCATCTTGAAATTGCTAAATGCTGCTTGAAAACATTTTATCAACAGTGTGACATATATGAGCATTTTGGCTGAGAACTGCCATCGATCGGGGGGCACTCCTCCCGTTTCTGTGAAGCCCTGGCTGGAAGTACCACCCCTCAGGAAGAGAAATGATGGTGCATTATTCAGATATGCCTATGAGCTGTAATACTTAAGGGGGAGGAGGAGGGATGAACCCCGTACTGCAAAAGGAGAATTGAGAAGACACTGCTCTGAGCAGCTCAGAATGGATTCCCAAAGGGAAGGAAGTACAGGACAGTTAAATTTGACAGTTTCCCTGTCCCGCTTTCAAGCTGAAATACCAGAAAGTAGCATGTAAGTGATAGGCAGATATAAGGTGTGAATTATGGATGTGGGCAATGCTATGGGCTTGTTCAGTCCTCTGCATAAACAACACACATTCAGAAGTCTAAGATGCAATAGTAGAAGAGTATTTTTAATACTGAAAAGGGTATTTTGCTTAGAGTAGTACTTGTAGTCTTGATCAAATACCTCACAGTTCGTAAAATGCTCATTAACGTTACAATGAGTACATTTACAAGACTGAGATCACTTAACAAAGTACAGGGAAGAGTAGGTGCCGTATTTCTTCCTTTGTAAAATAATTACTGCAACTTGTAATTGTTAAAGGCTGTGACCATCAGTTTTCTAACCGGGAAAATTCGTTTAAGTCAGTGCTTTGGCAGGTGTTCATATTTTTGGAAGGATCTGTCTTCCAGATTGCTAATGAATGGCCAAGCAAGTATCTAGATAGTTAATAATACTGTTTAATTGCCAGAGTCAGATAAAGCTGCCATCTAATTTATTGCTATTCTGAGCATCTGAACACTGGAAGGATGATAAACCAAGAGAAAGCCTTATGGGGTGGTTGGTTAGTTGAAGTCTTCGCATGCAGTTTTATACATTTCTCTCTCTAGCAGGTGATTCCTCTAACGTTTCCCTGCTTCGGCAGAAAACCAGACACACAGTCATACCCCCTGCTACCCCCGCTTCCACTGGGCAGCTGTTTTCAAAGTAATATACCTTCCCAAAGCACCACGCCGCCAAGAGTTTCTGGGTTTATGTATCCATAGCACGCTAGAAAAGGATGTTGTGTTTTCCTGCATGCACCTAATGGAACGTAAATGGGTCCACAAATGTGTGTCAGTCAAACATCTGGGCTGTATACAGCTTTTCGACGCGGATGGAAAGAAGCGGCGTGCTGTGCAGAGCATGCTGCAGAGGAAAAGATTGCTGATCTGGGCAATCTGTTGATTTCATCCAAGTGATTGTCAGCAGATGCAAACTTCACTTCAGGATTAAATGATTTTAGGAAAGGAACTTTGCAGGTGGTGGAATAGATGAAGGGATAATGCGTGACACGGAAACCTGACTGTGACTTGGGCAGTCCTGCAGCAGGACAGGCCTCAGTTTTAAGCGGTTTTAACAAAATTGTCTTATAGGGCCGTGTTCACTTGACAGGTAAAATCCCAGGGCTCCCTATCAGGGAGTGAATACAAGTATTCAAGGTAAATACCCAGAAAAATGTTAGGATTCTGCTTATCAATTTAAGGATAAATCCAGTACCGTGCAGTATAGGAGAACTCAGTTCATGCTCAGGACCTTTTCATGAATTAATTGCCTATATCTGGGAATTAATGGAAAAGAGGTTCATGGGCTTTTCCCCTGTATGTGCTATTAAGCTGTCTGGAGACAGTTATGGCCTTTTTCAAATCTGCATCGCTCTGACAGTAGTAAATTCCCGTGTCACCGCTCAGACGCAAGTAGACAACAGAGGTGAAAAATTATGCTAATGAATTGCAATAACCAGTCCCGTTTTATGAGAGCGCTTATGCGTAAGATCTTGCATCTAAAGTGTTCTATTACCTTGTACAGCTTTTCCTTGGTAAGGAAAACTGTAGCAAACTAAAGGCAGCTAGCAGTTAAATACAGCTTTATACTTCTGAAGAGGCCCTTTGGAACAAAGTGAAGTATATGGGTAAAATTGTTAAAGCGTTAGATAAGGTTCTCAGGTTACCATGGTTACTTGAAAATTTTGCGTTGTATCATAGATTAGGATGCATAGGATGAGGTAGCCAAAACAACTAGGAAGTCCAATGCATATAAACTACATTTCCAAACCACACAGCGTTGCCAAATGGAAAGACAAATAGCTCAGGATATTGGCTGCTGACAAATCTATGAATCAATAAAGAGAGGCCTGGAGGAGATTTAGAACATATGTGATTTGAAATCCCGCATTATTTTGGAGTTACAATCTTAATTTTTAAAGACAAATGAAAAAAAAAAATCCTCAGTAATGTAAAGAGTGGAATGATTTTCCATAAGCTTTTTCTGGTATTGAAATCTGACATTTGGCTTTGAGACCTTCAACAAAGAAGGTTGATGAAACATGGATAATACATTTCGTGCACTTAGGCTGGCAGTAGCACTTACACTGGAAGCAGTTTATTCCCATGGAAACCTATTTGCATTTGGGCCAGAAGTGACTTTTTTCCCCCTCTGTTAGAGCTGCTGACGTTTTAGCATAATATAATTGCTGTATATTGACAGCAGATATGAAAAGTATTTTTAAAATGTTGAGTAACTGAGCATATGTATAATGGAGATGTAGTCTGTGCAGTTTTTCTGTGTAGGATGGAGGCACATTGCTGAAAACTGCAGGGCAGCTTTTGATCTTCTATTATTTATCCCTGAAAGAAAGAAAAAAAAAAAGTGAATTAAAACATGTTTATCCCAAACAATTTTATATTTTTTTTTAAACAGGTGACAAAAGAACTGAAACAGTACGACAATAAAATTATAGAGTGCAAGTTTGAGAACAACAGCTGGGTCTTCATGAGACAGAGAATAGATAAAAGCTTTCCAAATGCCTACAGCACTGCCATGGGTGAGTAGAATAGTTTGCTTTAAAAGTTTTTCAGGCTCAAATTTTAATTTTTCAACTCTCTTCTAGTTTAAGGAGAAAAGGCTCTCTGTGTTCTCATTTCTAGTTTGAGTCCTGACTTCTCTAACTTATTACAGTCATACCTCGTCTTGCAGGTGCTCAGGTCATGATTAGCTTTTACACGGCGTGAATCCTTTGGCTTCAGGTGTATTTGATGGAGTCAGCTGAACAGTACCGTCATGCAGGATTTAAAAGAGAATGCAGAAGCAAGTGCCTGAGTCTTTGTAGAACTGCCAACACTTGCTCAAAGAGACTTTAAATGACAGGGCATACCCTTTAAGTGAGACCCAAGGAAGTTTTTATTTACAAGAGCTTTGCAGCAGCAGTTAACTAACTTCAGTTCCTAGTGTTGTGCTGGCTTGTCAGGATGTGATGCAAACTGGCACGCTGTAAGTTGAGTTTGTTGAACAAAAAATCCATTATAATTTCATCTCTGTTCAAAACACCAAAACCAGTATTTGGCAGATGGGCTAGAAAATTAATAGGAGAAAATGTCGTCTTAAGTTTCTACAATAGTCACACAAACAATGAAGAGGGAAACTAATGAAAGTTTGGGGTATATTCCTGCAGAATTGTTAGACATTTATGTTCTTCTACCAAAAAACATTTTGCCAAGTATTGTAAATTAAATGATTTTATTTACTTTCAGGTGAAATGTAAGAGTTTGAATAGACGTATGGAGGGCTGAATAACAGTAGTCCTGTTGATACTGACTTTTCTTAAGTGCCAAAATTAAGTACAATCATATTTAAGACCATGCTGTTTTTCTAGGACATGAATAGATGATGTAGGATTTTCTCTGGAACCTTCTACGTGTATTTCTGCCTGAGCAGTGACCAGATTTTCTTGAATGAACAAAATGGGGTCATTTTGCCAGGAGATACAGGCTGCCCAGAGAGGTGGTAGAGTCTCCTTCTCTGGAGACATTCAAACCCGACTGGACACGTTCCTGAGTGATGTGCTCTAGGTGGCCCTGCCTTGGCAGGGGGGTTGGACTATACGATCTTTCGAGGTCCCTTCCAACCTCTACAATTCTGTGATTCTGTGAAATCTGGTGGCACCTTAGGGAACCAGCACAGAATGTAGCTGAAGTCTTTGCTGTGGACGGTCCTGTCGGGAAAGAGGAATGGGCCACAAAAGTCACATAAGTCCAATGACATCTCTTTGTCACCAGGACCTAAATTTCTCTTCTCTATTTCACCTTACTGTTTCAATAGTTAGTTTTCCTTGGAGTTTTCTCTTCTTTGAGGAGTAGCATATTCTTCTTTCCTTCATTCTTAAGAGCATATGCAGCTGCACTTTTTCTCTTGGTTATGAGAGCAGTTACGTTATTCTTGACGGTTTTTTTGGCAGCAGCACATAATGAACTTCCTAAAAATAAAAATTAAAAGAAAATCAAATGCTACAGGAAAAACTGTTTTGTAAGAAATATTTCAAATCTTCCATGGGAATTTTCAGAACCAAAAGTTTTCTTTTGGCTTTAAATTTTCACTTTTGACCATTTTTCAATATCTCTGAAGTTGTATTTTCTCATTTGAGACTTCTGTTGTCCCCTTCTCTATATCTTTTCTCCTCTATTTACTTTCTCTGGATGAAAAATATTTTTTGTTTTTCCCAATGGCGGAAATAGCAACGACATAAGTACTTGTCTCCATCTTGCTTTTGGACTTTGCTACCTTTCAAATTGAAAAGAGAAGGGCTTTTTGAGTGGTTAAGCTAGGACAGCCCTTAAAAGTTGGTAGAGTAGAGTTACACCAGCTGCCTTGTGGCACAAATTCTATTCCTTAACTACTGATAATCAGAATGCTTTCCAACTGCTGAAGTGACATACAGTACAACATTGAAAGCACCTTTTAACCAAAAATAAAGAAGATCTTCAAAAAATAATGCTAGGAAGGTGTTCTATTAATTGTAAAGTAGTGCTTTGAATGATTCTGGGATTGTGCAGGAAAGAAAGGCGTGCTTTTAAGAGTCAGGAAATTATGTGTTGATTATTATTCATAACAATGCTATATTGCAAATACATTTTCAGGAGTTGTAATGTTGTTTAGTACTCTAGGGGGTCAATAGATTGTTTTGCATGGAAATTGCATCCACACTGTGGCGAATACTTACTTACATGCTATAAATTATCCTCTAATCATTTTGTACTTTGTTCCAAGATAGTCATAGGTTTACTCCTTAATTTCTTGCTCTTTGTTTTCTTCACCCTCCCTAAGTCTCCAGGGAGGGTTAATTAGAGGATTATGAAGTTTCATAGGAAAAGTATTAAAAACAGTACATTTGTTTTAAGAAAACTGAGTCTTTATATGTTCCTTAAAGTCCTGCGAGCCATAATTTACAAACTACAGCCTGGGGTTTCATGTTAAATAATCTGAGCGTGCTTGTGCATGCATGCCTTGGCCACCGTGCAGCACTACGGCCTTTCCTCCACCATGTCGTCCACTCTGCTAGACATGCAGTTCGCTAGGTGTCAAGTCTTTCTGCAACATGAAGGTATTTAGACTAAAAAAATAAACCACAAAAACCCCCCTACTGTGTGTTGTGGGTTTATGGTATAGTATTTTGTGGTGAAAAAAAGAGCGATCTTAATTTTCAGTATTAAGGCAGTCTTCTTTCTAGTTGTTTGGATTTGATGAACGTTTTAAAGCCATGTCTCCTGAGGCCTTCACTGCTGTTGCCCGCCTCAATCGGATGTCACTGCGCAGCGTTTTTATAGCTGCCCCATGAAGCCTACGCGCGCAGGCCTTTTGTTTGTTTTAAAAAAGGTGATTCCCATGCGGTAGAGGCCCACTGCGCTGCTTTGCTCTCTGGGGGAAAGAGCAGAGACGCTCGACTCCCAACGCAGCGGTCTTGTGGAAGTCTGCATTTAAGGCTGAGGGCTTGAGCCAAATGATATTATTTATTTTCCAAAGGGAGGATGGAATTATTGAAGTGACGAATACAACAAACCGGTTTAGTAACTGGATAATATGTTCTTTGTTCCCAGCTGTATGCAACAGCATCCAGAATCCAGTCACGAAGGAGATGCTGTTTGAGTTCATTGACAGATGTACAGCAGCTTCTCAAGGACAGACACGGAAACACCACCTCGATCCTGACACTGAACTCATGCCGCCCCCACCGCCCAAAAGGCCACGTACCATAACATAGGGCCTCAGTCTCAGCAGATAGCGTGTTTACAGTTCTGCGGAAGGTGAAACGCAAGCGTGAAGGCTGGAAAAAGAGAAATCTGAGTTGCTGTAAATACTTGGGTGTGGCTTTTTGAGTTTGGTTTGTTTTTTGCTTTTGTTCTCAAATTCCACGTACGAATGGACATTGTTCTGTAACTGATAAATTCAACCTTACCTGATGGTATTCGAAGATGAAATTTCCAAAAGTTTAGACAAGAACAGTACAGTGAAGTCAATGGAAAGCTGCCTTGTTTATGTACGGATCTCTTTTCACCTTTAATTTATAACGTCAGCAATCTAGAACTGAGAAAACATTGGGATGCTGTACTTTTTAGGGACTGTGTTTAAAAAAAGATGTGGGGGTTTTTTTTTTATTGTTATTCAACTGGTTGTGATTTGTCACCCATAGTATCGTTGATCATAGTTTCCCTGCGTTTCTGAGACTTGTGTTTAACAGCAAACAGCAATGTTGGTTGTGCTCTGTGTTGGTTAAAAACTAAGCCGCCTTAGATTTCACTAATTTCAAAATTAGCTGGGATTTTGTTGTTGAAATATTAAAAAAGTGAATCCTTCATGTAAATAGCATCCCTTTGAAAGGAAACGTGCTGGGTGTTTGATTTTTTTCCAGTATTTGAACCTAACACACCAAATGTATAGTGAGCTGATTTTAGCATTGCCTTTTTAAGTTTATCTGTAGATAAGGAATACACCAAATCCTTAGTATTGAGGTCTCTGTTAAGAGACTGTTTCCAGTACAGGGTTTAGTTCTCCACAGTGATACCATTGCAAATATTACTGCAAAGTACACATCACTGTGATGTGCAAGGGTAATAAGCAGCGCTAATCATGACGTCTTAGATCCAGGCACAAAATGGCAAAAGAAATGGCAGACAACTCCTGTGTTAACAGAGAAGGTGGTTTAGGTGGAAGAAGGCCATGCCAGACAGAAAGTCTGCTGGTTTAGGTAACTGCAGAGCAAAGATAAACCCTTTAGGGGGTGCACGAGTGACCCAGGAAACAGGAGGCTCATTTTCAAAGGTGGGGTCGGCTGTCCTACGGCACCATCCTCACCCACGGCCTGACTTTCTTCCGTACCAAATGAAGAAGCGCGTGAATGCCCTCATGGCTTTTGCTGCAGCGCGCTGGCAGATGTTCATAACATTAGTTTTGAGAGGCTGCGTTCTGGTTGTCTAAGGGAGGAGTTGTTCTGAGCTGGGATTATTTGGAAACCAAATGCAGATTTTAAAGTTTACCGTACGTTTATGAAGCAGGGATCGAATTGGCTCTTTCTGTAGTTCACTTACTGTGCGAGTCATCCATTCATACAGCAATCGGATTAGTGAACTCATTGATGTGTTATAACTAAAATGCATTTCTGTTTAAATGAATTTTAATGTTTGTAAGCAAAATTAACTCTTGCATTATTTTTTTTTTTCTTTATATGGAAACTTTACGACTATGCTTTGTGGTGGCTTCTCTAGTTGTTTCAACCTGTTGTATAAACGTACACGGCATCATTTAGACGGCGTTCCTAGCATCTCTTTCTGGGATATCCTGTACGTGTTTTAGAGAACTGAAGGAGTTATATATATAAGTTACTTTTTATACTATGGTAAAACTTGAGGGGAAAAAAATGCGTTCATCAAAGTTCCTTTTTTCAGCTGTACATAGTTTCTGCATATTATCTATAGGAAAGATACAGTATCACCTATGCAAGGTTGCAAAGTTATCTCCTAAAAAAGAGCCTTATGAATTTGATGTGAAAACCTATGCAGCCTCTGTGCATCTTGCATTGAAACACACAATTATTTCTTCACTCAGTATAAATAATTTCCCTTGAATTATACTTGTCATTGGGATTGTCGTAACATATACTTTGTCACTGATCTTCATGGTTCTATGGCAATTGCAATGTGTATGATGATTACAGCCTTCTCCGTGGGGTTAGGACATTTCATTCTCGTAAGGATGTGTCCAGGTTATTTCCATCTCTCTCCTTCCCAGCCCTTGCATCTTACATTTCAACAAGACCTTGCTTCTGGTTTACCTTTTACTTCAGAGCTGCAGCACCACAGGCTGTCTTCAATGTGCATTCCACAAAGTCCATGGATGTATTCTGGCCCTGATATTTTGACAGTGTCTTTTTTTTTTTTTTTTTTTTTCTGCTCTGGGCTTGAAATTGATATTTTGAAAGAGTAATGACTGAGAAGGTTTAGAGCTCCATGTTCACATTTGATTGTCAAACTCTTCTTGCACTATGACCTGTAGCTTTTTAGAGAGGTCAATTGCCTTTGCTTTTCTGGAAGAGAAAGCTGCTAGGGAAGGGTTGAATGAAGAACCTGAAGAAAACAAATGGAAATTTATCTTGGATCAGATGGGTTTAATACTGTAAGAAATGCAAACCTCCTTTCTCTGCTACTAGATACTCAAGGGATTGAAGCTAAGAAGCAAAGAAGAGTCTGTGCCAGGAAAACAATGATGATAAAAAACCCCTAACTTGTCTGTTCTTTGGTGTACAGCATGAATTCAGCCGCTGTTTTGTCATTTGTTAAATATATAATTAAAATTTGGTTTCAGTGGAGTTTCCAGAAAATGTAAGTACATTCCTCTACAAACTGTGTATTAAGTATTTTAATAAAGTCAATGGTTTAAAATATTTTTCCTAAGGATGTGTTTATTTTTGATGCTTGTGCTTTCCTGCTGCTGGTGCAAGCACAAGGATACTGTGGTGTTATTGCTGCTCACTCCTCCAAGAAAATTATCTGCATTTTTCAGAGGTCAGTGGCTTTTGTCTCAGGGAGCAGTCCCTCCATTATGCCATTTTGAAGTACATTTTGCTCTTCCTGTGACTAGAACCAGAAGGAAACCAAGCGATGCCTGAAGTACATATTTTATCACAGGCTAACATTATGTAGCTTATCCATCCAACATTAAGTCCAGTTGCATGAAAAGTTGTGCAAGAGACCTGCATGGGTCTTCCCTGTGGGTTTATCATCCAGCGTGACCCTGAAGCCCACGTACTTGGACCAACTCCTGGACTTGTAATAGGACAGTTTCCTTTTCCAGGTTGCAGCTGACTGGAGTGCATCTTTCAGGAACAAAAAAACCCCATCTTGATTTTTGAAATTTACTTCTAATTCATAGAATCACCAAATGGCCTGGATTGGAAGGGACCTCAAAGATCATCTAGTTCCAACCCCCCTGCCATGGGCAGGGACACCCTCCACTAGACCAGGCTGCCCAAAGCCCCATCCAGCCTGGCCTTGAACACTGCCAGGGATGGGGCCTCCACAGCTTCTCTGGGCAACCTGTGCCACTGCCTCACCACCCTCACAGTGAAGAATTTCTTCCTAATGTCCAATCTAAATCCGCCTTCTGTTAGTTTAAACCCATTCCCCCTTGTCCTGTCACTACACTCCCTGACAAACAGCCCCTCTCCAGCTTTCCTGTAGGCCCCTTTAGGTACTGGAAGGCTGCAATTAGGTCTCCCCAGAGCCTTCTCTTCTCCAGGCTGAACAACCCCAGCTCCCTCAGCCTGTTCTCATAGGAGAGGTGCTCCAGCCCTCTGATCACCTTTGTGGTCCTCCTCTGCTCCAGATTAAGATCCTGCCCCCACTGCTGGTATGTTCTTGTTATGTGTGCAATTCTTGTGGTGCTTCTCTCAACCATTTCTGATTTTCTAGCATTCGAGTGTGAACGCCCCCCCCAATCCAGCATTTGAGCACACCCGGGGAGGTGTGATACTTCTCTAACCCCTACTCAGTACTCCCCTCTGTGCTCCGAGGAAGCGGGTTGATGTGCCTGGCCAGCACCTCGGCACTGTGTGGTTGGTGCTGGCTTGCCTGTTCCCGCTCCTCGGCATAGGAGCTCCTCGGTTTTGTGCCTGAGAGGTGTGACTTTGTATTTGCATAATGTGTAATGCGTAATTGTATCTTACAACCTCAGAGTATTCACGAAGGCATTGGTACAGCAAGCTCATTTCCTAGGATTCATCTGTAGTCAACAGAGAGAGCATGAGAGCAGACGTCCAGTTTGTTCCTCCTGCGTGTCTCCGGCAGATGTCTGTCTGTCTCCTCAGTGTTTCCTCTCAACTCTTTTTCAATATGATGTGTATAATTTTATGTTACTCCCCTGTGTTATTAGGACTTTGTGAGCACAGTGTTAAACATTTCTATCGAGGGTAAATTTCATAGCATTTTCAGTGGTCAATTAAATTTATAATCTCATTAGAAGTATCCAGCTAGTTTGGTGAAGAGCTATTTATTTTCCATCAATTATATTTCTTTCCTTTGGACGTCTAATCAAATCCTAAATCCAGAGAGTCCAGAGAGTTAAATTTGGCTGAAATGCTTTAAATAACCAGATCACTTCCTTTGTCCTCCTGCACAACGGCACACGGTTTGCTCTCACCTTGCCTGGGAGGTTCACAAACCCTACAGGGTTTAGATTTCACCTGTATCTCTTTGCTTCAGTGTCAAATTCCT
This sequence comes from Psophia crepitans, assembly GCA_013399095.1. Classification (NCBI taxonomy): domain Eukaryota; kingdom Metazoa; phylum Chordata; class Aves; order Gruiformes; family Psophiidae; genus Psophia; species Psophia crepitans. The sequence continues at coordinate 48,356 of VWZZ01005867.1, read as the reverse complement.
AGGCTCTGTGCTTAGGGCATAGCTCCTCAAGCTGGCGTTCCTGATATGCCTACCGACCTGCTTTTTGAGTTGTCCTACCATCAGATGTGAGGCAGACCCTGGCTGAGCCTCCGCGCATGTTGCTTGAGGGCAGCGCTCCACTCCAAGCCTGCACACTCATCCCCGTGAGATACCAGCCTTGTCGACCGACGGATAGGTCCGCACTGTCCCGGGAAGTCGTCGTATGAGCAAGGAACCTCTTCCCTCCCTCGTGACCCTGTCTCCTTATTTTACGTACAAACAAAGGTAAATCGTACTCTTTGTGCTGGCGTCTGGATCAATTAGTTAACGTTTGCAGTGGGAATAGGGGTTAGCGCTCTTTCTGCTTCCCCGGTGGGAGTCCACCGAGCTTCCCAACAAGGTGAAATCTCTGCTCAGCTGCGGAGATCTCTAGGGCTGAGGCTGGAGGTTGATTGAGACATTTACAAAACAGTTTTCCCTCAGCTGAGACTCATTTTAATCTGGTTTATGTCAGTCCACAGTCAGCAGTAGGGGAATGCGTGAGTACGTTGTATGAGAACCTTCCAGTGATGTTGGTGCATCCGGAAGTGTGAAAATGTGGAAGATACTCGATGAACTTGAAGGAACAATCATCTTTTTTTCCAGTGTTGAAAAAACACCCAAAATAAAATCTGAGTGCAATCCATTTCCACTTCTCTTAGGAAACACTGGATGTAAAAAAATAACAAACATTTTTAAAATAAAATCAAATTATAGTCAAATCAACTCCCAGGATAGGGATTTATTTAATCAGAAATACTATTCGTATCCCCTTTCCCTCTCCTCCTCCTCCTCCTCCCTCTGTATCTTTGTGTCTATTTGACTCACAGAAAGAAGACAAATTGGGTTCAGGAGCATTCATCTATGGTACTTTGAGAAAATTAAATTTTGATTAACTCTTCTACTCAGAACTTCCTCTAGTGTGAGGAGGCGATAAGGTTATCATGTTAAATAGCTCTGTATAAACGCCGAGTATGTAACACTGGAGGAACGGAATTTTGTTGCTACCAAAACGTACTTCAAAGAATTTCTGAACTAATTTCATCATAAAGGGATGAAAAGCTTTCATCCAAAGGGTAAAAAATTCCATTCAGAAAGGTAGGATGGTTCAACAGAAAAGAACTCGTAGCCGAAGAGTACCGGCTTCCGTGGGCAGACTGTGCTGTGGGTGCGGGAGGGGATGCGGAGTGTTTCCGTGATCCCCAAAGCAGCCATGCCTTACAAGGAGAGCGACTGGAGACCTGGCATGAGTATAGAGGGTGCCACAGAGATGCTACAAGTTTGGTCTTGCAGAAAAGGTGTGAAAGGCAGCCAGAACTGGTGCCTTGTGTGCCACAGAGGAAGGGAGGAGGTAAAATGGTGGCGAGGTGGCTCTCAGAATGGGGAACTCTAGGAGAAAGGTCAGAGGAGAGCAGACATCAGTGACGCCAAGAAAAGAGATGACTTTTTACATAGAAAAAGATGATAGTGACTGGAGGAGGCAGAACAAGTGAAGGCTGGCATGGGGGTCGAGGACCTGCCTTCAGCCAGAAGACTCAGGCTGCCTCTCAGGAGGACAAGTAACACTGAACCAAGAGCCGAAGTGCATGGGATGAGGTCCTAAAAGAGCAGAGTAGCAGGGAAGCTGTTTCTCTCTTCCCAGCAGTTACACTGTTCCCGAGCTCTAAAAGCTCTGGGGTACAATTACACTCTCAGCAACGTGTAGGCTCCCAAACCATAGGGAGCAGCAGGTACATGAGCCACGTCCCTGCATCACAGCACAGGGGCATGGGGACACGGAGCCCCTTTTAGGTGAGTGAGTGCTATATAAACCCCTGTGCGGGGCTGGAGGCCAGGACAGCTCCCAGTTACAGATTTGACTATCGCAGCAGCTGGGCATGCCCTTGGCCTTCCTGCTACCTATCCTGTCTGCAAGATGTGTGGGTAGGGCAAATCCATCGCCAGATGGGGTGCTCTGCAGGGCCAGGCTGTTACAGCTCCACTTTCCTCATGCCTCACACCCTGCCAGTAGAAACAAACACATTTTACCAGTATACATGTTAATTTAAGCTGAAGGACTGACCAGACTCCAGGACTGGAGAGGTAGAAGAACAAATTCCAGGCAGCTGCTGAATACTGTTTCAATGAACTGCAGAGTAAGAAGCCCCAGGATGGGCCACAAATGGCTATGCAGTATTTCTGTTTGAGCGGACCGCGAGAGAAGCAAGTCTGCTGAGAGCCCTGGTGCTACGAGGATGAAGGGACAGATTTGGAGGGGCACCGCAGGCACGCAAACATGTCTCCAGGGTAATCAAACACTGACTTGTAATGAGGTAAGAAGAATAGAAAAACAATCTTAGTTTTAATTCCCCCCTGTCAGTTTGCTTGGCAGTCAGTGCTATTTCATTGTGTATTTTAGGACTTCTACTCTTTTGGTTCAGTTTATAGACAATCTTATGCAAAATCTCTTCAGTGAAGAATTCTGGGTTGACAATATGGAGGTTTGAGAGCTATAAAATAACTGCTCAGAAAGCGCTAAGGAGCATAAAATGTCCCTCTTCTCCATCAGGCAGTGAAAAACTGGCATCTCTGAAAGGTCTTCTGGTCTTTAAACCAGTGGCCTCCTGGAATAATTTACTTTCTCCTGCCATGACAGTTTCTTCTTTGAAAAGAAGAGATTTAGTATGTTAGTGTTAGGCTGAGAAATCAATCGTACGAAATCAATGATAATTCTGCTGCCAGGTAATACTTACCCATGTGAGTGAGTGACCCGCTGGTATTCTGCAAAAATAATCTGTGGCAGGCAAATGCTGGAGATGGAAGCAGTCATGTTTGGCTTTGTGCTTTTCACCATTTGCTGCTTGCATCAAAGCTGTGAGTTTTATCCCTGAAACTAAGAGGAGCCTGTGCCAGCCTGTTCATCTAGCGGCTGGCCATTCGCTTTCTCTTACAACCGTCAAGCAGAAAAACACAACCTCCTTTGATGCTGGTATCACAGCTAAGTCATTTTTCAAAAGTGCATGCACTTAAATGGTTTCCAGTTGCCGGGGCTGGTGCACCCATTAGAAGAGGCACTGGACACACTCTGTGTGGGGTGAGCTGCCTGGTGCAGCCTCCCAGGCACAGCGAGAGGAGCGAGGCTGTGTTAGGGAAAAGGCTGGTGTTGCACCCTCCTTTCCTCAAATACCTGAAACGAGCCTTTTGGCGTCTTTATCCAGCCCAGTCCTTTCCAGCATTAGTAGCAGAAAAAGTAAAAATACGGCTTGAAACTGTTATCAACCCCCCTTTCTGTGGCTAGCCCCCTCCCTGAGCTTGGCCCTTTCCGCACGGCCTTACAGGAGCATTGTCCCATGGAAGTGAGCTGAGACGTTTGGATATGGAAGGGCTTGTGTGTGTTTCCCAACTTCTGACCATGCACCTTGGTAACCTTCTTCACTCCCCCAGACCAGAACTGAAGGCTTTACAGAAGAATGACATACATGCCTGAAGGGGATGCTTTGGTCTGATGGGGTGGTGAGACACCCGTTTTTTTCTTTCTCCGGAGGGCATCACTTTATCAGCAGGGAAGGCAGGTTGGTCCCAGGGCAGCAAGGGAAGCTGTTTTCCTGCAGCAAGAAGCAAAGCGCATGACTGAGCCATCCTGGCAGTGGAAACAGGCCGAGTCCATCAGTAACAAGCGTGCAGGCACACGAGGCTGAAGCAGAAGGAGCTCTCTACTAGCTATAGCTTTGCAGTTATTAACTCCTGTAACTCTCACATCTCGCCAATTTACAGGAGCCACAGAACCACTGGCTCAGAGCAGGTGCATAAGTACTGAAGCCTTGTGTATTTGTGTATAATAACTGTTGTCCTTTTGGAGTCTGGCTGTGCCACTGAGGCTTCTTGATGCTTTACAGAAAATTACAGACAGACACATTAAGGCTTGGCAGTGCTGGCCCAGAACTGAGGAGGAACAGGGGGCGATGATGAGGCTTGCAGAAGTGGAATGAGAACAGCAGCCTGCCACACTGGGACTCCTCCTTGTACTGACGAAGAAAAGAGTTTAGCCTATATGCCTGTGTCTCTTCTGAGGACCATGCAGCAGATATCAAAAGCCTGGAACGTTTGCTAATGATAGCTTCAAAGAGGAGACATGAACAGCTCTTGTTAAGTATAAAATGCAAGATTTACTGCGTTACGTAGCAGCTCCTGCTAAATCGGTAGGCAAAATATTTTCTGAATTCGTGGAGATTTGACAAAAATACCCATTCCCTAAAGCCAGTTGTGAGCGCAGAACGCTTCTGCTTTCGCACACAGTTTTGGGAGGGAAAACAGAACAATTCCTGTACGGGCAGCTGGGTTATGAAAACTGACAGAGCATTGCCTGTGTGGAGAGAGTTTAAATGATGCACAGGGGACTGGTTAGTGTGTGATATGCAAATGCAAATCTATCCGTGAGGCATTACAGCTACAAAATGTCTCACAATTATGTTCATTTCACGAAAAGTCATTTTGTACTGTGGATTCCTCCCCCGCAAAGCAGCAGGGCTTCATTCCCTGAGTGAACTGGTGTTAGTCCTCTACTCCCTCTCCAGTGCACTAACTCTTTTGCTAAAGCCAGTGGAGTGACAGCTGAAGAGACTGTCACCTCTTGCGATGCACCTTAGAATCACAAAGTAACAGAATCGTTTAGGTTGGAAAAGACCTTTAGGATCATCAAGTCCAACCATTAACCAAACACTGCCAAGCCCACCACTAAACCATGTCCCTAAGTGCCACATCTACATGTCTTCTAAATATCTCCAAGGATCCTGACTCAAACGCTTCCCTGGGCAGCCTGTTCCAGTGATTGACAACCATTTCGGTGAAGAAATTTTTCCTAATATCCAGTGTAAACCTCCCTTGGCACAACTTGAGGCCATTTCCTCTTGTTCTGTTGCTTGCAGCTTGGGAGAAGAGACTGGCTACAGTCTCTACCCACCTGGCTACAACCTCCTTTCAGGTAGTTGTAGAGAGCGATCAGGTCTCCCCTGAGCCTCCTCTTCTCCAAGCTAAACAGTCCCAATTCCCTCAGCCGCTCCTCATAAGACCTGTGCTCCAGCCCCTTCACCAGTTTCGTTGCCCTTCTCTGGACACGCTCCAGGGCCTCGATGTCTTTCTTGTGGTGAGGGGCCCAAAACTGGACACAGTACTCGAGGTGCGGCCTCACCAGGGCTGAGTGCAGGGGGACAATCACCTCCCTGCTCTTGCTGCCCACACTATTTCTGATGCCTTGGCTGTGCATTTCTCAGTCTGCAGAGTTGAAGTGGACAGATTCAATATCATGGACCATCATAGTGAAAGGCCTGCCTGCATTTTGCTAAATTTAGATTCTCACCATCATTTTGAGCATAGCTGCTTTCTGGAGAGGTTAGAAGTCATGTGGGCTTTGCCTGCCTTTGCAGAAAATAACTGGTTACAGGTCATTCCATAAGCCAAAAAAGGTGAATGTTTTCAGCCCATTTATAGCAATGGACATGTTCATGGCCAGTCTATCAAATCTGAAATTACCAATGTGCAAAAGCAGGATGTTTGTCATGCCTGCCATCTGGCTGCAGGAGGACATCGCAAGGGAAACATGGCTGGTATGTCCTATGGACCTCCTGCCAGGGACATGCCGTGGCACAGGGCAAAGCTCACAATGAAGAGACTGCTGTGGCAATGGGTGGGTAGGGCCATGCATCTAAATAACCCTTTCCAGCTTCCCTGGCTTGAAAAGACCTAGTAATTTAACTTTCAAAATTGCCTAACATGTGGTCATGGAATGGTTTTCCTTGCAAAATCCAGGTCTGTTGTGCTGCAAATCATGTGAGGACTGTTTGCTATCTAAAGGCTGGCTAGGTAGTCTGTGGGGTAAATGATGGTTGGTAATGGCAATGCGATGTCAAGATTATCCACAAGCACCATCTACTCTTCAGGGGCAACAGTCACCTACCTGATAGCAGGTAGAATCCAGAAAACCTTTCCTGCACTTTTCATAACTTGTATTTTTTCAGCTTTAGTAGATGTGCCTCGATAATGGCTTTCAATACTCTGTGCAAATTACTTCAGTGCAGATACTAGAAGTGTTAAGACTCTCGTTTTCAAGTTCCTGGACAGATTCTAAGTGACAATGGAACTCAATTCACATCCGAAGAGTGCCTGTTGTTTGTTAAAAGAAATGGTATCAGACATGTCACATCACCTCCCTGCTACCCGGTTGCAAGTACTTTAGTGGGAAGATTCATTCTGACATTCAGGCGAGCGATCAGCGCTGCGACCCCAGCTATAGGAGGCTTACAACACAAGATTGCACGTATTCTATTAGGCCGTGGAAGGCTGGCCAAGGCGTTTTGGATCAGACACCAGCAATTTTGTTTAACAGATATAATGGAAGGTTTTGTTCAGACTTGTTATTCAGAATAACATGAACTCCGTGAAACCCAGATGATCATGTTGAGGTAAAGTTACAGCACAGCGAAAGTTTAGTAAGAAACAACCACGGAAACTATCAATAAACTGAAGTGTGCGTGTTACGGGCTGGTCCCCGTCTACCTGACAGAAGTGGTTCTCCTGAAACAGCAGGACAGAAGGGGGTATCTTTGTGCTTGGGTTGGTTTTTTTTCCTGAGCAGGATGTCATGCATCAGCCATGCCAGCTGAAACACCGAACCTCGCTTTAAGGATGAGGACCGCAACTTGTACCGCCACTACTGCTGTTGCATGCGACACTAGTCCAAAGGGCTGGCGAGGGCGGGCAGCAGCGGGAGCGCACGCTTCCCCAGTGCTGTGCTGGCAGCAGAGGGGGGCACGTGCCTAAGCCCCAGCCTCGGGCGCTTTTTGATGGCAATGTGGAATTTTCTTTCGGTCCTTTACAGAGAAGCACATTCAGTGTGCTTGAGTAAGGCTCAAAAAACTGCGGACCAGCTGAAACCTAGCCAGGTAATGGCTTTTGATACCTTTTTCAGGAGAAATTTTAACACGTTACGTGGAACAAACATCTGTCTGAACCAGCACTCAGTGAGCTCCGACGTTCACATCTTGTAACGATGTGAAGGCGCTTCTGCTGCAGTGTGAGATAAAACTGTCTGGCTACAGCCTTGTTTGTGCTACCAGCTGTGTTGGTGACTCAGCCAGCTGTTCTGCACAGGTGATAATAACCCCCCTAGTGCCGTTTAAAGATTCTAGGATATTTTCAGAGAGTCACAGAATAGCTGAGGTTGGAAGAGATCTCTAGAGATTGTCTGGTCCAACCCCTTTTGAGGGTTGCATTTGTCATTTTTTAATTGCATATTAAAAATGAAAAAAATGGCAGAAGAGGAACATTAAATAGTTCTGTTCCTCATTAAAACAGGACAGCTAATGTATATACAGTATGTTCAGTGACAGCCATTAACCAGTCAACAAATCATCATCCAGAATGCCACAATTACCTTCTAACATAAAGGAATGGCAGTTGTGCAGTGTCAGGGACAGTATCACACGCCTCATGTGCACATACGGCCCATACAGATTAAATCTACAAGATGGCATCTATACAAGCTCGTTGTGTATGTCTGCCACAGTTTGAAGTACTCCAGGCTGATGATCTTCTAGAGATTTTTAATTGGTGTCACAAACGCATTCATTGGCAATAATGCCTAAAATAAAATTCTGTGCTTCTGGAGTGGCCCCCGTCCTCAGGTCACAAAGGTACGCACAGCTGCTGGCATGGGATTATGGTCCCACGAGATGGTTCTTGTCCTGTCCTGTTTTGCAAATGAGGATAAAAGGCCAGAGGAGTTACGTACGTAATGCCATTACCATGGCGAAACCTATAGCTCCTCTCTGCTGAACTGTGACATAGTGCAAGATCACCCTCCGTGACAACCCAAAATCTTCTCCTGCATTTTCCCAAGGACACAAAGGCTGAAGGACACACAAATGCATAGAGCCTGGAGATGAAGATGATTTTACTAAAAATATCTCTGTTCTAAGCCTTATATTTAAAACGCTGTAATTTCCCGAATAGGAACCCAGCCTCGTTCTTTCGTATCTGTGGTGCCCAGACCATTGCCGTGTCTGACTTTCCCCACGCAGGAACTCAAAGCTTTTGGTGGCTCACAAAGACTGTCTGTTTCTGTTTTGCTCAGGATTCAGGAAAACGCAGTTGCTCAAGATATAGCAAACTATCCAAAATCAAAACGCAGTGAAGTGAAGGCAAGACCTGTCGCCATGTTTTGGGCCAGGGCTTTGATGGCCTGAAGTAAGGAAGGCTGTCACAAACAAGGTGGCTGCGAAGGGTCCTATTGAAAGGATTGTTCAACTAAGTTCTAGGTGTGATATATTCCAAACAGGATTAGAAGGCCCTCACAGAATCACACAGAATCACAAAATATTAGAGGTTGGAAGAGACCTCGAAAGACCATCTAGTCCAACCCCCCTGCCAAGGCAGGACCACCTAGAGTACATCACACAGGAACGTGTCCAGTCGGGTTTTGAATGTCTCCAGGACATCCAGTTGAGCTGGTCTAGCTTCGCTCGGGTCCTCATCTACTCCTCTGCATAAACAAGAGTTCAGCTTCATGACAAGCACGTGATTGGATGTGAGGGCTAGCGTTTTCTATTGCCGTAACTTTCTCAGGACATAGATCTTTCTTCCAAAATGCTGGTGGGTTGATACAATGATGTGTAAACTGAAATCCAGGGAATAAATCTTCATGCTCTAACTAGGAGGACTGGAGACCAACTTACCTGAATAAATGTTTGCCAATACCATTGTTAATTCCCTAAACTTGCTGAAAATGAAAGAGAATATCAGCCCTGGCGAAATGTGATTGAAGTTAACTGCTTTGATGTTTCTTAAACAAATCTTTGGGTAATTTCTCAACCACATCTGTGCGTACTGCATAATTTAATATTTTTGACAACTTTACTGAGTTGCACATTTCTGTGAAAACTTGGGTTATAAATTTCACTGGCATGGTTTTGTCATTCTTTAAAAACAGAGCATAATTAAACTCTCTTTCGACATATTCCATGTGTCTGCTTCTACCTCCATTTTGCAAGTGAATCCTATTTATATTCTGTTCTCTGATGTGCTTGGGCAGCTAATCAGTCAAATAGCATTCCTACCTCCTTCAAAAAATTAATAATGGGGGAAAAAAAAAGATTCCTGCTGTCAAGAGATTTAGTTTGAGTTGGTAACTTTGGTTAGTAAGGAGATCAGCTTTTTGCTTGGCACTCTGTGCTGTAAACAGCGCTGGTAATAAGTCACAGCTATGAAGTGGATCAAATTGTGTAATTTCAGAAGAAGCTGTCAGAAACCGATAGGAGTAAGTCCTAAACTGACTGGAGATCTGAACGGACTATTTCCTCCCTCCTGTTCTCCCACACAAGTATTACATGTGAGAAGACGCTGTTTTGAAGTCCCTGAACCCTCTTGCAAAGCCTTTGATTTGCTGTGTTTCTCACCGTTCTTTCTTTTCATTTGATTGCCATGTAAGAAGTTAAACTAGGACATTTGGTTGCCTCTCTGTAGCAATCTGCGTTTCAAAGGTAGGTGGAAACAGACATTAGAAGGTTTTACTGTACCCAAGCTGTATCTTAATCTTCTTAATAGCTGATTTTTCTTTCAAAGCGATCACTAACAAGAGGAGATTTTATTGTTCTACACATGAGTGTTCATTAGAGATGAGGGGGAAATGGCAGGACCCACAGTTCCCTGTGTAAGCTGCTCTGCAAAACTCTAGTAAGACATCTAACGCCTCCTCTGCTGTATTACAGCTGCCACTGGGTCGGCAGGATTTGAATAGCGACTTGCTGAGAGGCCAGCCATTGTGCCTTAGAGAGGGAGCTGGATGGATTTTTCACAAATGAGGAACAGAAGGACTTAATAAAGAGTTTGATTTTTTTTTTTCCCCTGTGCTGTGTAATACCCTACTCTGTAGCTTCCTGTGATAAGAGGAGGTTTGGATGGAATCAAAATCCTTTTCTGACTTTATGTAGTCTCTAATTAAATGATTAATTTAGACTCTGGCCTCAAGTGACTTGGCTTTTCCAGAAAATGTAAGGCATCTCTCTTTAGCTCCCCTCTGTAGGACTTCAGCCATCCAGAACCCTTAGAAAACTCAGCTTGACCAGTGTTTGTACAGCCACAAAGATTTGACAGCTTTTTCACATTGACCGAAGATAGTGCCGTGTTGTTAAAACCACCTTTCCTTGCTGTCTTGCCACAGGATCCATTTTCTGGAAATGACATTGTTGGCAACGGGACAGCGGGACTTTGGAAAAGTCATTAGCACAGCCTGCCCTTCCTGAACAAGTATTCCCTTGCAAGCCATCTGCTCAGCTTGGAAAAGATTTGCTCTTCTCACAGGTCATCCAAGGATTTGAGAGGAAAGAACAAGATCAAAATCACGCAGGCACAGCACTTTGTGCAAGGCTAACAACCAGCCTGGACCTGCCATCAAAGATGCAGAAGCAGGGACCTTTCAGAACTGGAGTCAAACTGAGAGCTAACGTGGGACAGAAAAAATACTGCTGCACAGGCAAACGTTGTAGAGACGATCAATTGTCCGGTCAGTTTACAGGGAAGCACCAGCCACCTGGAGAAGAGCCAGGCCCTGCAACAGGCAGATACACACTAGACATGTTTTCGGTCTTTTAAGATATGAGAGTTGGGTTTGAGACTGGTATTAAAAATAATTGTTGTGGTTGTGCGTTTGCAAGTGAAGGATCCTTTCTCCACAGATCTTCAGTGGTGCAGCTCAGAGAGGTGATGCTGAGTGTGCAGGAAGCTGAGAGCACAGCTCTCACGAATCTGGGGACTCAGCCCTCCATAGGGCTCATTTATCCTCTTGCACAGGATGGTGGGATTCCTCATTAGCTGGGTTGTTTCTGCTTGACCTTGTCCTACCTCTCCCCAACTCCTGCAACATTTATGGTCCTGATTCTCATCCTAAATATATACTGGACTGGAATATAGACCTTGCTTGAATTCTTCCTTTCTGCGAGTAGTGCAAAGTATTCCAACACACCTTTATCTTTGTCTGCTTTTTGATGAGCAATGAACTTGATCCCACCTTGCCTGATTTTTGAGCTTAGCTTATGCTGCTGGTTAGTAATTCCAGACGTTGCAGGAAGAAATACTCAGCCATAGACGTATGTCTGAGTCTGAAATTAAAGCTCAAATTAGTTTAATTGTCCTTGATTTTATCAAGCATACAAAATGACTGATTCCATATGCAGAAAATAAATATATAGACAGCAGCTCAGAAATGTTGTCCTCCTTATGGTAGTGATTTTATACAGTTTTTTGGTCTGCCAATGGATCTTTCATTTGTACTGAACCTGATAAATCTCTTTAATAAAGGCTGTTTTGGTAGCATAAGGATCCAGCATAATTAGTGCAAAGGCACAGAACAGTTTCCCCGTGCTGGATGAACACAGCTTGGGGTGATGATAGTTTTTGTATTAGTTTGATATTGTTTGATTGTTCCCAGAAGAGGCAGGAGATTTGGAGACTTGTGCAGCTCAGATGGGGTTAATGGGTCCAGCCCAGCAATTAGTCTTGGCCTTGGAGTGAAGGTGACATCCTCCCACTTTCTCTAAAATCATGTGGCCACTTCAGGCTGATTTTCCAATGGTAACCTGAACTTCACAGTATTATTCTGTTCACTCTTCAATTCTGCCGCTGTTGCTGCTGCTGCAGAACCCAAGAGTGAGGGGAATGAGAAAGCAAGCTGGAGAAGGTATTTGAAAGACCAGTTGTTGGGTTTTTATTATTTAATCAATTTCTGATCTTGTATCCAGGAGCCCTGCCGTGGCCCAGGACCCATGGACAGAAGCCGTGCTGCGAAGAGCTCTCAGTCTGCTCTGAGAAAGGAAGGGGGCTACACAAAAACCACTGGTGCCATTGAAATGACATTACCTGCCTCTTTGGCAGTTCTCATCATTCATCACACCGTGTCAGGAGAAATGAGGGGATTCACCCTGATTAGCAGCAATGGAGGGAGAGATTGCAGGTCCTGGCTCACGTACCAGTGCAACTACTGAGCTGGCAGCAGGGAGTGCCGGGAGTCTACTGTTGTTTGGGTGGCTGTGGCTCCCTGCTGGAGCCTCCAGCCTCCTGTGGGTGCTCTGAGGCTGTCTGTTAATCACATATGTTCCCTACAGAATCCTAATTTATGCACTCTACATCCTCTCTGGACCAGACAGCATTCTTTTGGTGCATCAGTGTCTAAGGTCATTTATCTGAATGTGCCTCCAAGGCAACTGGAAGCTTTTCATCTTACTTAAAGATTTTTAGGTCTTTTATCCTCCTTGTGGCCCTGCCCACTCTGACTGTCCTGGCTAGGCAGGACAGTATCACAGAATCCCAGAATCCCAGAACGGTTGGGGTTGGAAGGGACCTCTGGAGATCAACTAGTCCAACCCTCCTGCTAGACCAGAATCACCTACAGCAGGTTGCACAGGATTGTATCCAGGTGGGTTTTGAGTATCTGCAGAGAAGGAGAATCCACAGCCTCTCTGGGAAACCAAGCATCTTTTCAGTGTCAGGGAAGAGCAGGGAGCACCTCCTACCCTGCTACATGATACATGTTGAGCCCATGCAGATGGTATGTGTATTCAGAGTGTGCTGTACTTCCCAGCACCGCCTAGCTCACTGGGCTTTTGCAGAGCAAAGTCTGGTATAAAGCCCATGCTCTGGCAGGATCTGAGGACCCTGTGAAAAATGGGGGGAGGCTCCTGGCACCAAAGGACTTCACACGGCTCCGTACTGGGCACTGTCCTTCCCCCAAGCTCCCCAGACATGAGGTGGGAGCAGTGTACTAAGTGCCCGTGGTGGCAGCAGACTGCCATCTGGGAGCCCTCCTTCTCCAGGGCCTCCCAGTGAGTTGACCAGATCTGGGCCATTACGTAACAGCGGAGGTGGCCAACGGGACAGATGGCGGCTGCTGCCCGCCGAACAACTCATCCCACCTGCATGCTGCTCCGCCGGCGCTTGGGAAAAGGGCCAGGGGCCACCGTGCTTCTCCCACCAGGCAGTAATCGGCAGCGACCTTACACTCAGCATCAACTGATCTCCTTTATAGAGCACTAAAAGAATTCTATTAGCTGTCTCCGGAGAAGCTTCCTCTCCCAAATAGTTTCAGACAGGATGCTTTTTCACTTACTAAAGATCTGAGGATCATGTCCTCCCATGTCGGAAACTGTCCTAGTTCCTTTGAATCCTGAGGAGCTGTAACAGACTTCAGCAGAAAAGGATGTGTCTCCTTAGTTTCTTCTTAATGGTAGGAAAGAGGTGAAATTATCTTGCTAGGAACTGATTTTTTTGTTGTTGTTTCTTTTATGTAAGGAGAAGGAAATAATTTAATACAAGACTTTAAAAAAAAAAGTTTGGACTACAAGAAGAGGTATCTTTTACCTTCCTTGTTTTTTATAGCTTTGACATAAGACATATGATTCAGTTTGGATTAAAACAGAAATAAGCTTGTTTTGCTCCTACACATCTCTTTAAAAGCCTGCACATTCTGCTTTTGCTATTTTCCTACCAGATGATTTCTGAGGGAATATGGCTGCCTCTGGCTTGTAAAATGTGTAGCTGCTGTTGTCAAAAGCTTCAGAACAAATCTAACCCATTTTATGTGTGCATAAGTGTGTGTGCATGCGAGCGTGTATTCATATATAAAAAGCTAACTGGAATGTCGGTATACCAGTAAGTCTGTAATAAGTCAGTTATTCCCAATTTCCGCTTTCCACTTGTATTCTATGCACTGTTTTCAGTCTCTTCTATTTTAAAATTCTGGAAAACATCACAAACAAAAATTTGTTGAAGTTTCTTCCAGTCAGGGGGTCAGTGGGTGTGTGAGGCAATAGTCACAATTCTTACAGGCAGCTTTCCTCACAGATGCGTTTATTTGGGTTTGTGCGTACACCAGAAATACCCCCTGGCAGACTACGTACTGTGTGTCGTGCTTTGGATATCCCTAACATAATTTGAAAAAGAAAGCCAAACTGATTCCCCAACTCAGGTGAAGAGCAGCCACACAGAATTCAGTGTCAGCCCAGCCCAAGGACATTCACCTTGCAGCTCGTCCTTCAGGCGTTCCCTGCCCTCGTGCTCTCCTTTGCCTCTGCTGTGACTCCACGTGCCCGGCGAAGGAGCAACCTGCCCTCTGTCTCAGCCTGTGAATTGTGAGCGAACACCCCAGCAGCTCTGTGTGACATCAGTGATTAAAAGGAAGAAAACTGGTCAGTGCAATCAGTCTTTTGACCCACATACCTCTGCGGTGCTTTCCAGCCGTGGGCGGGGGTGCAGGAGGGTGGGGAGGGGACCCCAGGCCTGCCTGGCCCTGCACTGGCTCCTGGACCCTGCGTTGTGGAGGCACATAGGTGGCTGCAGGTGCCCACGAGCAGCCATGAGACTTTTCTCCAAGGCCATATGGGTGCAGTTGAGCATTTCCTTAAAAATAAGTCAGCACTGCTCATGGCAGAGCAGAGCAAAGCGCAGGCACGACCAGCAAACCTCCATGTTTCCCTCAGCATGACTCTCCTGATCTGCCAGGAGGTCAAAGGTACCCAGTTTGCCTGAGAGCGTCTCAAGGTGAAATCTAGCCTTTGCTGCCAGGCTGAAAACTGCCCAGTGAAGCGGGAGGGACGCATGACACCCCTGGTGCCAGTGGTGGCCACCTTCAGCCAGCTGTGAGGTGACCTTCCGGAGCCTTCCACCCACACCCACCATACCCCAGGGGCTCCAGGGAAGCTCACCTTTTGCAGAAGACAGCGTGGGCTTTGTCAGGCAAGGAGGCAGAGATGTTAGATGACTTCCCTCCTCTTGCTACCCCAAGCTGCCATTGCGGGGACACTTCCTCTATGGCCACAGCCTTTTCTGACATGGTGGCTTGCTCTGTGGGGAGCAGCGGAACCAAGATGGCGGCAGCAATGGGGCACAGAGGGGCCAAAACCATTTGTGGCCAAGGTGGCTTTCGTCATGTTCAAATGGCTCGGAAAACGTGCCATTAGGGAGAAACGACTTCCCCATTGCCTCTCCCCCGTGCCCCCCTTGCATTTGACACACAGTTTCGCACCGTCGCTGCATGCCTAACCGGGGCTGCCACTCAGGAACACCTTCCCCGAGCTGCTGCTGACGTGGGCACAGACCTGCGCGCGCTCGCGCGATGCAGAAGTGCTGTGAAGCTCTCATCTGCCAGCCCTTGGTGCGAATTTAAATCAAACCTCATTTAGCTGGGCTCTCCCTTTTGATTTATTGGCAGATGCTTCTCACTGTTCGAGCCTTGTTAAATTTCTAGCAAACACTTCACTGACCAGCTGTTCCTATTAAGTCGGAGGAGTGCCGCGGAGCGTGGTCATTGCCGCCTCACTTTCGGCAGCTCTCACACGCGGTCCCCGCAGAGCTCCCCGGGGAGGGAATTATACCCGTCGCGCCGCGAGACGCCTGGCTGATGCCAGTGAAGCGTTTTAGGGTTTGTGCCTGTCTCTCTCCCATAGCTCTCACATTTTGTGTGCTATGAATCAACAAAACACCTCATAAGCTTCCTGTCAACTGATGGGGTAGGGTGGTTTCCCAATTTGGGCCTTTCTTCTCGTTGTTAAATACTGTTTGCTATGAAGCAGTCAACCATTTTCAGGCGGGTGGGGGCTGAACTTCTCAGTCCTGCAGGGCAGTCGCACGCATTAGTCATTCAGAAGTCAAGACTTTGTTTCTGTACTTCCAGATCCCAGTGAAGAAACCACAAGGCGCTAGTGTTTTACATGCAAAAGAGGCGAGTTTTAGCATCCAAGCACATCTCGTACATACAGTCAAGGTGCCAGAGTTTTAAATTCTCTTTATTTATCGCTGTAATGCTATTTTACATTTAAATTGTGTCTCCCTACTGAAGGGTACCAGGGTAGCTCACAAACAACATACGCACTTTAATAATGTATCATGGAAATGCAGCTTCCTCAGGGTTGGAGGGCAAAGCCGAGGAAAGCTCTGTGCATAGCGCGGTGGGGGCATGGAAAGAAACTTGGCTCAAAGCAGCAAGAGAAATCACGATGCTTATACAACACCACGAGAACTATACTGCTGTGGAGAGCAGAGAGACCCCTGTTTTCCAAAGTTTTCATCAGAAAACCAGTACATGGTGATCTCTGTGGAACTCAATGTATCGAGCTCGCAGGATCAGGAGTTAGGTCAGCCTTGCCAGGACTTGATGCAGTTTGTAAGTAATCCAAACTTGAGGTGTCAGAGCACTGTTATATTTCTCTGATCTCCTGCCTTGCTTTATTGTTTATTCGTACGGCACTACATAGCTGCGTCTGGGGCAGGAAAGACACTGCTTCTACCCCCAGAAGTAGCAATTTGATCTAAAACCGGGAAGGCTTAAGGGCCTGTGAGGACCCTCCGTCACACTCCAGGTGTGGAGTTCGCAACTAAAACGACATGTTTGTTTAAAAGTAGGTGTTGTAATGGTGTCAGAAAGGAGCTTTGCCCTTCCCTCCCTGCTGAATCGAGGGTGTCACACTGATAACTCTCCAGTGTCGACTCTGGGCCAGGACTTTTGGGAAGCCAAGTGGATGACCGCCATTCAGTGCTGAGAACAACGGAAAAGCTCTTCCTGACTCACACTTGGAAAGGGTCCTTCCACCAAGGGAGGTGAGGCTGTTCTGCTCTTCATTCAGCAGACTCCTCTTACCTATATGTCTTGAGTGAGATGTTGGAAGATTTTGTTGAGTCCCCATCAAAACCAGGGCTTTTCCTAGAATGCGCTTTCTGCTGTTAGAAATGCTAGATACATTGAAAGAGCAGTTGGGAACATGTTGTCTTTTCTTTTACCTGTTGACTGAAAATGAACGGGAATGGATTCCTGCAACTCTGTCACAGGAATCTGTATGCAGACTTTAAGATGCCGGACAGTAATACATTATTTAAAATTTAAACTCAAAAGATTTAAGAGCATGACAGAAAATCTTCTGTGCGGAAGGGAAGACATCATCTCCCTCTGCCCCGTCAACCACAGAGTTTGCTAGCTCCCATTAAACTCTTTGCAGATCTGGACTTGACATCCTCTTTTTAATTCTAGGCAAGTAGCAAATTGGCTTAAAAATGTATAAGCTGTCCTGATGTGTATGCACGCTTGCTCCTGCCTTCAGCTTTCAAGCATCTGAAGGCATCCATTAGATTAGTTATCGTGTTAATAAGTAGATTTAAGAAATGCAGCATGTTCTCAGCTCTCACTTGGACAGAAACTCAAGTGATTACAGGCTTCTGTCTAGATATATCAGGGAACTGACCTCCACCCCTGAAAGCGTAACTTTGAGCTCATTTTATCTGCCACAGAGAGAGGGGAATCTTAGTGCCCTCGTAGCAAGCAGATTGAAAGGTACTTGAGAGATTAGAGATGGCTCTGTCTGATACTGAATCCTCATGTCTGATGAAGAAAGGTGAGGGTGTTTATCAGGGAAACTGCATTTTTCTGGTTGGGGGGAGAAGTAAACAGCCATTCTGGATCGTACTCAAGGTAGCAGAGGATTCTTCTCACTGTTATTTCACACCCTGAACCCATGTTATGAGCAAGGTTGGCCACACACCCCGTGGAACCAAAGAGGACTGTCTCTCAAGTCACGTACAGGGTTGGCCTTTGTGATGGAAAGGGCAGCCCTAGTTAAAAAAATCAGCCATTACACTGGAGAAACGGTGATCTCCCTGCTTCGGTGTGGAGTCAGCCCCTCTTTGCATCCTGTTAAATCTCTTCTGCCGGAGATGACTCATCCCTGAGGTTCATAAAAATACTTGTGAAGAACTGAATTTTTTTTACCCTTTCCCTTTTCCTTTCTTTTTTTTTTTTCCTTATTTTCCTTTGAAGTGGACTCAGCACTGAATATGTATTTACAAAACAATTCCTTAAGGATATTCCAGAGTCCAGCTCTTTAATCCCATACTTTTAGCACAAATATAAGTATCCCTGTGACACAGGGGACACCATGTCAGGAAAGAACACACAAAACCTGGAATTGTGTTCCTTATTTTTGGAAAAAGGAGACGGATGTCATTTTCTGCTGGATATCTTGGTAGACATTGGCTTATTTAGTATGACTGTTTATTGCTGAAAAGAAATCTGAGAGAAAGGTCTGAGGACTCAGCAGTTAACCACTATCTCATGTCCAGATTTTGATATTATACCACACAAAGAGAGGTCTGCAGTTTCACCTGATGTTTTTGTTCTGGAATCCTTACAGGCTTAAACAAAGAGAAGATGATTTATGTAAAAGTAATAACATAAATCAAAGTTTCAGTAAATACCAGTGTTTTCCCTCATATGTAGAAATAAACTTGAAGGCTATTTAAAAAAATGTTATTAATACCAAGAGGTGTATGTGACATAAAAGAGACAGAAGGTACAACATATAGATCCTGGCAAAAAGTGCTATATATTTTACGGTGCCTGACAATCATGTTGCAGTGTATTAGCTGGAAACTTTTAGACCCTTTTTGGGAGCGTATGAAAGAAATCAGAGTAGAGACATGGAGAGGTAGCGGTGTCATTCCCCACTGTGACACAACCAGCCTGCTGGGCTGCCCTCGTGTTCTGCAAGCATGAGGATAAGGCTGATTTCCTACGCAAGGCCGTGCTGTTTGGGAGAGGTACTGGGGCATCAGCTTCCTGCCAGGCTATGGCAATAGAGAAGGCAGGACTCTTCCTTGTTCAGGTTTCCCCTATGCCCCTACTCTTCAGCTAGGATGGAGCAAAATTTTCTTATCTCTGTGTCCCAGGGAAGGGAAAACTGAAGGAGAAGGGAAGAGAGGAGGAGGGAAATTTTTTCTAGTTCAGATATTTTTCCCCCTCTCAAAAAGAAACCAACCAGAATTTTAGATAATGCTATTGCTTCAGTGGAAACAAGGAAAATTGAAGAGATAAATGGAACAGAGGGAAGACAGTTTACCATTGTGGTGCAATCACAAACAGCATGCAGCTGTTCAGTGACGTGCAGAGGAAGTCATACCCACTGACAGACCAAGGTAGCTAGACACACCTCCCAGGTGCCACCTTCTTGGGCACCTGTAGCTGTTCAAAGCGCTGTAGTTTTGTGGTGGGTTGACCCTGACTTGATGCCAGATGCCCACCAAAGTCACTCTATCACTGCCCTCCTCAGCTGGGCAGGGGAGAGAAAATATAATGAAAGGCTCATCGGTTGAGATAAGGGTAGGGAGAGATCAGTCACCAATTATGGTCATAGGCAAAACAAGCTTGACTTGGAGAAATTAGTTTAATTAGTTTAATTTATTACAGAGTAGAATGATGAGAAATAAAACCAAATGTTAAAAAAAACACCTGCTCCAGCCTAGGCTCCTCTCTCCATGGGGCCACAGGTCCTGCCAGGAACCTGTTCCAGCATGGGCTTTCCATGGGGATCACAGCCTTCTTCAGGCATCCACCTGCTCCAGCATGGGGTCCTCCACAGGCTGCAGGTAGAATCTCCTTTCCCCATCATCCTTCCTCCATGGGCTGCAGGGGGACAACTCACCATGGTCTTCACCACGGGCTGCAGGGGAATCTCTGCTCGAGCACCTCCTCCCCCTCCTCCTGCACTGACCTTGATGTCTGCAGCATTGTTCCTCTCACGTATTCTCACTCTTTTCTCCAGCAGCAGTTGCCGTTGCCCAGCAACTTTTTTCCTCTTCTTAAATATGTTATCCCAGAGGCACTACTACCATTGCTGATGGGCTTGGCCTTGGCCAGTGCTGGATCTGTCTTGGAGCTGGCTGGCATTGGCTGTATTGGACATAGGGGAAGCTTCTAGCAGCTTCTAGAACAGAAGCCACCTGTTCGCCCTGCCCCGCTACCAAAACCTGGCCAGGCAAACCCAACACAAGTTGTCACATGGGCACGCAGGGCAGAAGGCTATAGAGAAGCCACTGCTGAGATGTGGGGTCCTAGGATACAGCACCCAGGTAGGGAGCATCTTCCCTTTGAGTATGGTGTCTTATTAGGGGGACTCTCTCATGGCTGCAGCCCAGCATGAGGAGCATTCCCCCTGTACACTGGGATAGTCTGTCAATGCTGTGAGGTGTTGTATGTTGCCTGTACACCAGGGAGTGGGGAGATTTGCTCCCCAAGCATTTTCTGTATTGCGTTATCCAGCAGGGCTGTGTTACGGGTGCTGCCTGTGAGTTGTGTGTGCAGGATGAGACAGAGCAGACTCAGCCTGCTGCAGATGGGGGTACTCAAGCAGCCCCGGACCCCAAGGGGCTCCACCTGACAGCACGGGTGATGACCTTCACCGTTTTCTTCCCTGTGGAAGTGAACAGCAACCAGGCAAGTGGCATCTTAGGAATGAGTCATCTCTGTACTGAGCAGCATTGTTATTTTGGGAATTAACCAACGCAGCACGTGTCTCTGTATTTTAAAGGGCATAACAATAAAATCTACACCAAAGAGTTTCTTACACACCATTATAACCAGACTGCACAGAGCTTGACAGAGGTCAGGCAAACTGGGAAGTTTCTATTTGCAGATGCCTTATTAATGTTATTCCAGTGCCACTACCATTATATCTTGCACACTCTCTATCCTTCCTAGCCACACATTTAGAAAGTAAATAAGCTCATCAGACACATGTTCCATTTTATGAGAGCAGAGACGCATACAAGAGCGTGAATGAATATGAATAGCCCATTTTTGGCATTGCCCAAGCTTTGGAGCTGATTTGTATGAGTCAGAAATAAGTACTGTGCTAAAAGGGCTCCCATAAAAATATGGACGGGGAAAGAAATGGGGAAAGGAGGAAACATTCCACTTGGAAAATGGCTGCTCCCTGAGACAGCTCCTCAAGACATGTGGCAAGTTTTCATGTGGGGCCTGGTTTGTGTGGCAGCTCTTTGGGTTTGCTGACAGCTCAGGGAGCCATGCCACTACTTCACATTGAGCAAATGTCTTCAAAATGCGGCAAAAACCAGACTAGTCTTTGAAAGGGAAAGAAGATGAAAGAGAGTCTAAAAAACCCTCAATGACTAAAAAAAAAAAAAAAAAAGCCATCTAGAGCTTTAATTTCGTTTCTGTTTGGGGTGTTTTGGTTTGGTTTGGTTTGGTTTTTCTTAGCACTTTTCCCATTTCGGTTTTAAATAAGAAAGTGTCTTCAAATACTGCATTTTTACACTTGGCAATGAAAATTATTAGACTAGCTAACATTACACATGAGCTCGAAATGACCATAACTCTAACAAGGCTAGGAATGGCCCTAATATTTAGGATTTTACCTATGTCTGTTTGTTTTAATAGGGACCACTTCTTCTGAGGTTTAACAAGGCCAAGTGCCAGGTCCTGCACTTTGGCCACAACAACTCTGGGCAGCGCTACAGGCTTGGGGCGGAGTGGCCGGAGAGCTGCCTGGCAGAGAAGGACCTGTGGGTTCTGGTTGATAGCCAGCTGAACATGAGCCAGCAGTGTGCCCAGGTGGCCAAGAAAGCCAATGGCATTCTGGCCTGCATCAGGAATGGCGCGGCCAGCAGGAGTAGGGAAGTGTTAGTCCCCCTGTACTCGGCTCTGGTGAGGCCTCACCTCGAGTACTGTGTCCAGTTTTGGGCCCCTCAATATAAGAAGGACACTGAGCTGCTGGAGCGTGTCCAGAGAAGGGCAACAAAACTGGTGAAGGGACTGGAAAACAGATCTTATGGGGAGCGACTGAAGGAACTGGGGCTGTTTAGCCTGGAGAAGAGGAGGCTGAGGGGAGACCTGATCGGTCTCTACAACTACTTGAAAAGAGGTTGTAGTGAGGAGGGTGTCGGTCTCTTCTCCCAAGTAACAAGCGACAGGACAAGAGGGAATGGCCTCAAGTTGCGTCAGGGCAGGTTCAGATTGGATATTAGGAAAAACTTCTTTACGGAAAGAGTAGTGAGGCATTGGAACAGGCTCCCCAGAGAGGTGGTTGAATCGTCGTCCCTGGAGATGTTCAAAAAAAGCACAGATGCGGCGCTCCAGGACATGGTCTAGTAGGCATGGTGGTGTTAGGTTGACAGTTGGACTTGATGATCTCAGAGGTCCTTTCCAACCTTAGTGATTCTATGATTCTACCACATAAGCCATAAGCTAACCTTTTTGCTACCCAACCATGAGAAATCATCCATGCACCATGGCACCCAGAAAGCTGTCAGGCCTGTCATTCCAAACACATATGGGAAAAGGGTATTTTTTCACTACAGGATTTTTGGTGTCACATGTTCTTCAATAGAAGGGCTGTTAACACTGTGCAGAAGGTCATGGGTGTATCTCTAGCCCAGATCGTCACCACCTGTCCCAAAATCTAGTCAGCTGCAGAGATCAGCCTGTTTTTGTTAACGCTTGGAGCTCACTGAAGTGTAAATAAATAAAGCAGTTCATTTGTGACAGATGGGAGACATTTCTCTGCTGGACAGAGAATGCCCTTTTGATAGCAATGCTCAGTTTGCAAAGCTGCCTCTGTCTAGGTGTGAAGACAGTCTAGATGGCATTAGTTTATTTTGTCCATTGTATACTCAAACTAAGGTGTAGGATGTCCCAAAGAGATCTCAGTGTGAGCACGCTATCACACGTCATTGTCTTTGAATGTGCACTGGTGGTCTTTCCAACACTGTAGGAGAGTAGATCCAAGTGTGCCAAGGTAAGAGATCCTGGAGCTCCTTGCTTTGCAAGGTAGATGTAGAACAAGTTAGAGAGAAGTTGTGGCTGCCCCCTCCCTGGCAGTGTTCAGGGCCAGGTTGGATGGGGCTTTGGGCAACCTGGTCTAGTGGAGGGGGTCCCTGACCATGGCAGGGAGGCTGGAACTAGATGGTCCTTGTGGTCCCTTCCAACCCAAACCATTCTATTCTCTAAGTTTCTTTTAAAACTGTCTTTAGTAAATCACAGCAAAGTGTTTTCTGAAGTGGCCTGGAAAGAAGATGATAGCAAACTGAGTGGGGAAGTAGACACTTCAGAAAGGAGAGCCACGCTTCAGCAAGACCTAGATAGGCTGGAAGAGTGGGCTAACAAGAATTTTATGAAGTTCAACAAGGACAAGGGTAAGGTCTTGCACCTGGGAAAACACAATCCAGCAGTGCAGCACAGACTGGGATCCACCTGGCTGGAGAGCAGCTCTGTGGAGAGGGACCTGGAGATCCTCGTGAACAAGCAGCTCTGAGTGAACAGCATGCTGCAGCAGCAAAGAAAGCCAAGAGGATGCTGGGCTGCATCAACAAGGGCATCACTAGCAGAGACAAAGAAGTCATTATCCCACTCTACTCAGTACTTGTCAGGCCCCGCCTGGAATAATGTGTTCGGCTTTGATCCCCACTATACAAAAAAAAGATGTGGGCAAGCTGAAGAGGGTCTGGAGAAGGACCACCAGGATGAACAAAGAGCTGGGAAGCATGCCAGATGAAGAAGGGCTGAGAGAATTGGCTTTGTTCGGTCTTAAGAAAAGAAGGCTTAGGCTTAGGCTCACCACCATGTTCCAGTACTTAAAAAGTGGCTACAAAGAAGATGGAGACTCCTTTTTTTACAAGGAGTCACATGGAAAAGACAAGGGGTAATGGGTGCAAGTTACTCCTGGGGAGATTCTGATCAGACTCTAGTGTAAAATTTTTCACAATGAGACCAATTAGCCATTGGAATAATCTCCCCAGGGAAGTGGTGGATTCCCCAACACTGGACACTTTCAAGAGACAGCTGGACAGGGTGCTGGGCCATCTTGTCTAGATCGTGCTTTTGTCTAGATGCGTTTTTGCCAAGAAAGGTTGGACCAGGTGATCCTTGAGGTTCCTTCCAACCTGGTGTTCTGTGATTCTATGAAGGCTGAGCACTGCCTTGACTGACCCTGTCCAAACAGGCAGAGGAAGAAGGATTCAGATCAGCTGTTTTCCCACCACTGGTTGATAATGCCTTCTACTACTGAAAATTAATGTGACAAGGCTAAGAGTTTTATCTAGTAAGCCTCTACTCCTTAATTTATTTTGATATGTTTTTCCTGGAAGATTAAACTAGAAAGCAGTGGTCCTACAGGGAATAAATATATCACAGGAACCAGAGACTAGAAAGGCTTCAGACTTTTTCTGTGGTCAGCCTTTGAGGTCCTGCTGCACAAATAAAATGAGCCTGTGAGAGAAAGAGTGTGGATTCAGTGTCCAGCTGCCAGACGGAGGGGATCTGAGAAGCAGACCTGGGCCTGACTGAACCTGTCACACCAAAGTCCAGGCTGGGTAGGTAGAGACCTCACCAATGCTCAGTGCAGATCAGCTCCTGTTAGTGGGGGAAGCCTGTTCTTGGGCAGCGTGCTGGCATCCAAAGAACATGAACAGGGAGGAAAGGTAGAATATGTTCTCAGGTCCTGAACTGTCAAAAATGGATTTTCAAGACCTGACTGCTAAGCTACTGCTTGATAGTAAGTGGATTCAACCAGAGGCTCATGAGGGTTTAGAGAGTCCTTGCTCCATGGAGGAAACTGCTCACAGTACAGGATTACGATTTCCTGTTGTGACACTGTGAGCAGGGTGAGCGAAAAGGAGTGAGTCCCCTGCAGCAGACAGTGGGGATTTAGTATACTCTTTACAAGCCTCTGG
Source organism: Psophia crepitans (assembly GCA_013399095.1). Classification (NCBI taxonomy): domain Eukaryota; kingdom Metazoa; phylum Chordata; class Aves; order Gruiformes; family Psophiidae; genus Psophia; species Psophia crepitans. The sequence goes on along the minus strand of VWZZ01005867.1, from coordinate 23,786 downwards.
TCCCCCTTTAAACACGGGTTTATATAGAAAGTAATTTCTCTTTTGCACAGGAGTATCTGTAGTTGCTCAGGCTTTATATATCTGCAGCTATCTGTGTGCGCACAGTAAAACACCAAAACACCCCCTTCCTCCTGAAGGGCAAAGAGTCTTTATTTGAGAAAAGTCATCCCCCCCGCCCCAGACTGTCATGGCCGCAAGGGCACCACCAGCCCTGCCTGTCCCTGCCCACCCCCAGGGGCTCCCCCTACTCTGCCCAGAGCCCAGGACCCCATGGCAGCCCCTGCCCCAGTGATCCTGCAGCAGGGCTGGTCTCCAGCTCCCCACAGCCCTGCCCTACGCACCCATGGGGCCTCTGAAACAGGCCCACCGATGGGTCCACATCCCAGCCTGTGAGAACAGGCTTTTGGTAAACAGTGAAACTGGTACAGGGACCCCCTGCTACTTTCTGTCAGCATATTTCTTCTGGTGGTGTTGAGTCTCCCTAGTCAGGGGAAGAAATACCTGGTTAGGTAGCAGAGGAAACGCTACTATCTATTAAACTTTCAGCAGAAGACTTTTCTCTGAAAGTTGTTTGCTAATTTGAGACAAGTTGTTAATGAGATGCAGGCATATACCCTCATCCAACTATCTCGGACCGTTTTGTTCCCTTGAATTAGTTGTGGCATTCACTTCCAGCACCCTGGAAGGCTGTATTCTGGGTTTCGAGGTTTAAGCATACTGGGCTCGAAGAGCCAAGGCAGCAGCATTGCCACATCTGTTTCATCTGAAGTCATATGATACTGAATCACTTTTGTTTTCCCCCCTACAGCTTCATCCACTGGCAATAAGGGGATGCAAACAACGCCATTCCTTGACATTATGGTTACAGAGAACCCTGGAAGTGTGGCCGTGAGTGCATCTTCTAGCTTCAGAAATCAGGAACCAAAGCAAACAAACCAATGCAACATTTATTAATAAATTTCCATTAAGCCTCCCTGGTTTGAAGCCCAGTTATACGATTTCTCAGGAGGGAAGCAGGAGCAAAGTGGATTTATGGCTGTTGAATGTTTGAGCCTGTCAAAATTGTATAGGTACTACAGAAAAATGGATGGATAGAAATATATTTGGGTGTGAATAAGCTGTTTCCTCCACAGGTCTGGTTTACATTGGCAGGGTGCACTTAATGGTTAGCTGGAAAAAAAAATGTGACAGACAGGATGGTTTCTTACATCTTCCTCAGGGAATTTAAGCATGAGGTCTGTTCTTCTTCCCTTTAACTCACCCTCTGGTCACAGGCAAAATAATTTAGATTGAAGCTTCAGGTTTAGAGGAACTGCTGGTAGGAAGGGAAGGGTTAATTTGTTTACTTGGGGTGTTTTTCTGTTTGTTTTGTTTTACTTTTTTAAGCCCTGATGTGAATTATGCGTTTTGGCAAGTGAATGGGAACAGTTGCATGTACTTGGTATTTTCTGTCACATACACTATTATTAGTAAGAAACACATTTCCTTTTGGGGTGAACGCTAAGGACAAAAATAAGGCTGTTCAGATTACCACCCCCCTTATTAACTCTGCTAAAGCAATTGTACTGGCATTTAAGAGAACTGGCAAATGCATTTGTTCAGCGGCAAATGTGATGCATTCAACGTTCTTTTCACACAAAGAAGAAAACAGGGGCTTTTAAGCACAGGGAATGTAATAGCCAAGCTTTGGTAATGATTTCTAATACTTTCAAGAGAGAAGAGGGAAAAAAGATCCCATTCACTTGTTTCAGTGTGAAGGAAGGGGAATAGCTCTATTATCCAAAATCTCCTCCAAAGCTTTCAGTGCTGCTTGGTGCACATTTTCGCTCCACGTGCAGGCAGATTTGCCTTCAGTGACAAATCATTGCCATCCAGTATGCATGGTACGCCTTAATTCCTGGAAGAAATTACCTTATAATCTAAGCAGGAAGACAGAAGATGCCTCAGTCGCACAAAGTTTTTCCACTTGTAGGGCAGGATACCTTTTTAAAGAACAAGTGGTATCATGGGGCCCAGGTGCTGTTGGGCTCTCATCTTTTGTTAACAGTGCTATCGTCCGTCATAACAACATAGTGGATCCTCATATGGAGTACCCAAGCAATTCAGATCATGGTGTGCAGAAAGGCATTTGTTTCCTTTCAAGGTGTTGTGTCCACTGCTACCAGCTTTCTATTTGGCCCCAGTTAGGTTGGTTGCAGTATTTTCCCACTGTAACTTACCTCCTTTTCCATTGAGACTGATTAAACAGAGTTCTTTGACTCTTCAGAAAAGATTTTTGTGCTCACCACTCACTGTTTATCACTTGTCTCCTTGCCTCCATTTGTTGCAGAGAAAATCAGTGCTTCTAAATCCAAGTAGGGGCTTAATGTTGCCTCCCAGCTTTGAGAGGAATGAAAGGCAGTGGTGGAAAGTGCTATGGTAACTGATGTACAGGGCACTTGTTTGCATTCTTTTTTAAACGAAAATGCCCAAGCAGTTGGTAACGAAGGAAAGCAAAATGCCTTTTCATGGCTGCTGGGAAAAAAATCATACAGATAAGGCAAACTGATAGGAAAGTTCAGTTTACTCTTAGCTATGAGGTATTTTTCCTGTGTCTGCTTCAAGGACTTTGGTCTTCATCCATCAGTCTTTATATATATACTAAATAGCGTTTAACAAGTGGCTTTTAAAATAGGGTGAACTTTTGAAAAGGGAGTATTTATAGAAGTAGCTATTTAGTTTGCTAGTAATTTTCAGTATTCATTTTGCTATTGCTGAATATACAGAACGGGATTATTCACCCACATTACCCAGCTGCTTCTGTTTGATAACGCAACAAAGACTGTGAGGTAAGTGTCTTTCCATGGAAATGGCTATGATGTCATGATTCATGGCTATGAAAAAGTGGGATCTGTGAGGAGGAGTTGTTTTTGAGACAGAAAATCCTAAAATATAAATGTCTTATATTATTGGTTAAATGGTCAATTAAAATGCAATCCAATTAAGGAATATTGCAAGAAATTAATTTTCCATGACACCTTTGAAAAATGCTTCCTGATACTGGAGTTCACTAAAAACACAACAGTAACTTACTAGAAGAAGCTGTAGTACTTTTCCAACTATACTTTTCCTATAGATGAGAACTGGCAATACCAGAAATTTACAGGAAGAGGTGATATATTACAGTGCTTAGTAAAGAATACGTGGGGGTTTGGTATTTTTTCATTTACCTTGCTGGCAATTGCCGTCTGAACTGGGTAAGTAATTGCCTTTGGAATTTCTCTTACCTCTTCAACAACTGGAACTCGGAGAATTGTAAACCCAACACACACTTGCATAAGATCTTTCTTCTGCTGCATCTCCCTGGAACAGCAAAGCTGCTATGCAAGTGAATATTCCGATATTTAGGTTATAAGCCAGGTATACAACCATTCTTACTAGATGCTTCAGTGGGTGTTTTGTGTAGAAGTCCTGCTACAATTGATGCAGTTGATTTAACCCAAAATGCTTTTGGTTCTTCTCTTCAGAAGTCTTTTGAACTAATGTACCACTTCTCTTTCTCAGTAATGTGACAAATCACACAGCTGTCTCTCAACTCTGTGCTGGATGGTAGGAAAACCTGCTTCTTGTTCATTTGCAGATGAAGTCTGAGGCTTTTAATTGCTCTGTGAAAATGCATCAGGTCAGCCTCCTTGGTCATTCATTGACCAGCCTCAGCTGGCCTTGGGATGCAGCATAGGGCAGAGCCTGTTGGAGGACCTTGCTGGTAGGGAGCTTAACAGCTAGCAGAGCACACCTTCAGGATGTAGCCTTTACCATATGATCCACTGTAGCCACCACCTATTTCAAGACCCAACATTTTGATGTTTCAGGCAGCGGGAAAGCTAATACTTGAAAGTCTAGTTCTCACTTAGAAAGACTGCTGTAATGCTCCAAATATTCTGTTTGGATCTCCCCAGCCTACTAATGTTATCCCAGTCCTGTCTCTGTTGGTGACAGAGTATGCAGCGCTATGAAATGTGTATGTACTGCTAACAGGTAATGAGCTAAATGGTCTCAAATTTCTCCACTGGCAGTAACATCTACTTAGGGCTTTCTCCATTTGGTTGTGCAGAATGTCAGCTGCTATACAAGAGAGTGTCACTTCATACTAAGTGAAATATGCTGGGGAAAAATCCATTTGGGGTTTAAATTTAGTACATCCACAGATATCTGCTCAGGTTTTCCATTTCATAAACTCTCACAGCCAGGCTGAAAACGTGACTGAAGCTGGGGTCAATGGACGAACACATAGATATTCTATCCTTTGGATCAAAGAGTATGGACAGGGCAAAAAAACACCAGGAAATCATTAACAGCAAAAGTCAGATGCAGGAAGACAGGCAGCAGCTTTGGAATAACATAGACAAGTCCCACAGGGACTGAGGATCTTCTCCAGAAAGATCTCTGTTATCATGGTCTCCTCCAGTGCCATGGATCAGCTAACTTGCTCCACCAGAGAGAGCTGCTTTCCCTTACTCGTCAGAGCAATTGTGAATGCTAATACCTGAGAGCTGGCCTGGAGGCCAGTACCAGAAGGACGTGTGTGGACATGGTAGCACATGGTCAATCTGACCAGCAAATCATCACAAAAAACAAGAAGAAGTGATATCTTTAAGGGAGTATACCAAGAACCAGCTGGAACAAGCTGTGATGTGTTTCAGACTCTCAGGCAAACTCTGTGCTGACCAGCTAGACCTTGAGATACCAGAGGGATCTCACCTCTGGGACACTCCATGGTTCTGACCACTGGCCAGACAGCACAGAACACCATGGATAAGCTACACAAGGCCAGCACTTCTGGAATTAAAAGGCAGAGAGAAGCACTGCCAGTACTGAGTTTTACAGGAAAATGGTAGATAACTGAGGAAAGTACAAAGTCAGCTTTAGGTCAGCTCTGCAAAGGAAAAAGAAGACAGTAGGCAGCTTTATTTTTGACAGTATGTGGTCCTGAAGATGTTTTTAATCATTTTTGTATCCACTCAGGCAGAGGTAGTTATCTATGAAACTGTTATGGATATTTGAAAAGTGTTGCACTGCCCTTGAAATGAGCAGTATGTTTTTAAACTGGTAGTGTAAAGAGAAGGTGAAGACCTAACATAATTTGTGATTGATCTAAGGCTCCTGAGTCAATCGTGTAATTTCAGAGCTGGTAAAACAGCAGGCTGTGACCTGTAACAAAAAAGAAAAACCAACTTAGATTTCCAAGGCAGTGAGAGTGGGAGACAAAGAAGGACTACTGCAAAGCTAATTAACCCTTGAGAACAAAATAAAAAAATTCTTGCACAAAGGGCAGCTGTCTAACTCATATTGAAGCTTAGGGAAAATGTTAGTACTCTTACAATGTTGATTTATAGAGAATCTGACATATCTTTGGGAGAAAGTCTGGAGGTAGAAAAGAAAAGCAAGTCACAAACCCAGAGACCATAAGAAGAGATCCTAGAATCATGGAATGGTTTGGGTTGGAAGGGACCACAAGGATCATCTAGTTCCAACCCCCCTGCCATGGGCAGGGACACTCTTCATTAGACCAGGTTATCCAAAGCCCCATTCAACCTCGCCTTGAACACTGCCAGGGATGGGGCCTCCACAGCTTCTCTGGGCAACCTGTTCCAGTCCCTCACCACCCTCACAGTAAAGAATTTCTTCCTAACGTCCAATCTAAATTCTCTGCTTTTAGTTTATACCCATTACCCCTTGTCCTGTCACTGCACTCCCTGATAAGCAGCCCCTCGCCAGCTTTCCTGTAGGTCCCTTTAGGTATTGGAGGGCCATGATTAGGTCTCCCCGGAGCCTTCTCTTCTCCAGGCTGAACAACCCCAGCTCCCTCAGCCTGTCCTTGTAGGAGAGGTGCTCCAGCCCTCTGATCAACTTTGTGGCCCTCCTCTGAACTTGCTCCAGCAGCTCCATGTTTTTCCTGTACTGAGGACGCCACAGCTGGATGCAGTATTGCAGGTGGGGTCTCACAAGAGCAGAGTAGAGGAGCAGAATCACCTCCCTCGACCTGCCGGCCACACTATTTCTGAAGCAGCCCAGGACATGGTTGGCTTTCTGGGCTGCCAGCGCACACTGATCACGGAACTGCCTTAACTACGGAAAAAGCACAAGGCATGAAAATAGCCAATGACTGAAAAGAAATATCCAGGAGCTGCAACGATTTTCCTGTCTTGCCAGAGCATGCAGGCATCAGCAGTCATGACAACAGAAAGAGCATTTTGATGCCTTCAGTGGGGTCCCTTTTTGCTCTACCCTTTCTTTTCTCCTCCACGTATGTGAGGGAGCAGGAAAAGCTTCTGGTTAACTTGTTTTCTTTTGCCCTTGTGGCAGAAGCAACCCCTGGTACCCTGCAAGGTGAAATGCAACAGGATGGAGGCACATACATTTCTGGAGGGACTGATAGACATGTCTTGCCCTGGTTGCGTCTCTTTTAAGTCCCAACGACCATAGGATTTGCCTGGGTTGATGCTGCTCTGCAGTGATGCCAGACATCGTTCTGGATGTGACACTGATTGCCTAACACTACCACTGCCCAAAAATGAATGTAGATGATGTCACCAGAGAATGGCATCAAGTCCATTTGCTTGGAGTTGTTCTTCTTAAGAGTGATGGAGGAGATGCTGAATGGGCTGACCTGAAACCAAGTGGTGTACTAGGTGTACCAGCCTGCCTGCTGGGAACAGAGGCACAGGCTGCCGATGGTGAAGCTGGCACAGAGAGAAATCTTCCAACCACTATCAGGAAGAGGATAACTTTTACCCCCACTGAGAGTTTATTTGAGATGAGTGTAAGAATGAGTTGTAAACTGTTGAGAGATGCATTGCTGGTAGTCACTAGAGGTAAAAATGTATCAAGTGTTGAGTCCCTTTCAAGAGATGGCATTAATGGAGTAGCTGGAAGTCAAAACTAGTGAGAAGAGTCTGAGGACATCTTCCAGGACATAAAGTGAAATTTATCCACTAGCTCACTATTAGGTAAAGCGAGAGAATCCCCTGGAATTCCACTCCAGCAAAAGCTACCTTCACCTTTAGATAAAAAAAAAAGAGGTGGAAGGAAAGTGCATTGGTCTAGGAATCACTGATGGGGTAAGAACAGGAGAAATAAGCCTTTCAGAAGAAAAAAACAAAACAAACAAAAAAACAAACAAAAAAACCTCCAAGCCCACAAGGAAACTTTTGACAGCAAGATCAAGAGCTGTTGCAATCAACCTGTATTACCAACCTCCAGAAACAAAGAAGGGTGATCTGGTTCATAGGAGCTGTTGACTGAACAGGGACATTTACCTCAAATACGCTGTCTGCACCTGTAACCTGGGCATCCGTATTTTCTCCAGTTCTATGGTTTAGGGGGAATGAGGTAATTAACTGCTGACTAAAGAATACTGGAGAATAGCAGTATTAAAATCAGAGCAAATGTAGGATTGGCATGCAAAGCCAAACATGCATCATGATTTATGGCTCCCATCTTACCCAAGGCTGTCTTAAGCAGGCGACATCCACGTCAAGGACCAGAACTGCAGTGCTAGTTGCTGCATTGCTGTGTATATATCGGGCCATTGTCAGAAAGAAATTAAACAGAAGCAACCCAGGACATTTGTATCTGTCCCCTCCCAGGTTGGCGTCTCAACAGTTAGGCTGATCAAAATATTTTCTGCCTGCCCTTCTTTCTCACTCTGTTGTGACTGCATTCCTGGCTGTGCCATGAGAAGGTGTGGGGAGCTTTCCTGCTCAGGGTGTGCAAGAACATGGTGGTGGGATCCATGTCCAAAGATGCTGAAGAAAGTGGTTTCAGAACCCTCAAGTCCTTGAGCACCTGTCCAGCCCAACAATCAATATCTGTTCTCAAGTGAAGCCTAGGGCCAGAGGTACCGACCAGTTCTAGGGGAGCAGTTAAGTTGGGCACCTAAATGAAATGAACTGGAAATTATTAGCGGTCTAAGAATAGATCCTGTGAAAGAAACTTCTGTCTGAGGCTGAGAGTAGGGGGTTTTCTTGGTTTTTTGATTCATTGAGGCATCTCTCTGATGGAAGAAGAGATGAACTCTCTCATATGTGCAGTACGACTGGTGACCAAGAGAAGAGAGTGGAAGTGAAGTGTGAGCATTTTCACGTGCAGTGGGGGTGCAACCATTAGCTGTTTCTGGGATTTACTGAAATACCTGGAAAAGAAATAATTTCTAGTACAAGGCAGGAATGGAGCTGAAACTGTTTAGAAAAAGAACAAAACCCTGTTTGTTGCTGTTCTTTCGAAGAAAAGTCTGTTGTTTAAGGACAGTGATTCTAAACATATGACAGAGAAAATAGCATTCGGAAAGCAGTTGTGTGCTCAAAATATCATTGCTTTAAAATGTAATGATTTCATATATTGTTTTGCTTTGGATAATTTGACAGAGGCATGAAGTTAGATTTTCTGGGTCCTTAATTACCCTTACGAACATTTTATTTGCACGTACAATTAAGCACCCAAATATATTTTAAGAATACTCTGTTGAATTTGGGCCAAGATCTTAACTGCAAGACAGATTTGGAATATCATGCATTGACTTCACAGGACGTGTAGGACACTGGATTAATCATGAAGTGAGATGTGTCCATATTGAGGGACTTGGAGCTTTTTAATCATTCATTATTCAATTCTTCATTGTAACATTTTGACATGCATGAGTCCAAGAATGCAAAAGGAAAGTGGGACATGAAATGAACCTCATCCAGCATCTTTATCAATGCAGTACATTTCTCTCAGCGGGCCCGAGTGTACCTAATGAGACAATAAAAGGCCAAGAGACTCACCAGGAGACTACAAAGCCATTAATTTGGTACCACTTTGTGGGAAAATGCTGGAAGCGATTGCAAGATTTGTTAAGCGAAAGACTTGGCGAAGTCAATTGATTAGGGAGATTTCAGAGAAAGCTGTTCTTGCTGAGCTGCCAAGGTAGAAGGAGTTATTATGTCCAGGAAATTTTCAGTGTCTTGTTGGCACCACGTAAAACAGAATGGGTACTGCCATGTAAGAAAAGCTGAAGGACTAAATGAGGTTTTCTGTTTTTTCCTAAAATCTACAAGTATTTGATCTTTCACCAGGATTTCAGTCAATCATCTCCTTTCTCTACATCAAATCTCCACAGTGCCCAGTACATACAAGGCACTGACAAATGCAACTATTGTATTAAATACCCATTACAACTATTAGAGTAAAGCATCTCTGTCAAGAGCAAAACCTTTACAAAGAAGGAACTGTCTCTAAATCGGAGAGAGGCTCAGTCAGCAAGCACATAACTCGGTGTTTATCTGTTTTGTTTGTCCCTGATCCCTGCACCACCTGAAAACTCAAAACCAGGAGAGAGAGCCAACGCTCTCTGCAGCCCTCCAAATTCAAAGCTATCCTCAAACACCCTAGGATTTCAAAAGGAATGATGATACATCTCTGAATAAGGTGGAATTGTGTCCAAGTCTGTTAAAAATTGGATGGGGAGAAGGTACTACAGCAAGAGTTTCCACAAAGTCAGCAATCAGATGTCAGTAAAATCTGTTATAGATGGCCTCTATTCCATGGCTAATGAGGTCAAGAGACCAAGGTTAGGTGTCTGGAGAGAAAGAGCTGCTCCACAGCATCTTCCCAGCTTAGGAGCTTTTCAGTGACAGCACAGAGACACAGGGACTAAAAGCCTGACTGCTGTGCTCCACAAGGCTCTCAGGCAGCTGAGGAAAGAAACTCTGTATGATGAGACACATGGCCAGGTAGGTGCTTTTGAATGGTTTGACCAGTGTAAGCTGTATTTACACTCAAACTCATGGCTGAACTGTGCTTTGATCATCCTTTCCCCCTGTGAGGGTGAACCCCACAGGGTGGGGTCAGGTAAGGGTCCGTAGCCTTGCAAAATGCTGCCTGGGGAGAAGTGGCCAGGCCCAGCAATGACCAGAACCCCATGTGTATCACTGCGAGAGAGACTGCTGGCTGAGGGCAACAACTGGCTGGGTTCAGAGGTGAAAGGAGCGATGTACAGGGGATCCACATCTGAGTTCGCAGCCGTTGCCCTGTCAGCTTGCACGCTGGGGAGGCGGGCAATGTGTGGTGTCAGGGCAGGCATGCACACAGGAGACCAGAGCATTGCACCGCGCTCACGCAAGACTGCCGGGCTGCCCGGCTGAGCGCGCAGGGCTGAGGAGCAGATGAGCAGCTCATGGGATATCAGTGCTCTCCAGCGAAGCGTGGGGCAGCAGCCGCTCAACAGCAGGAGCAGCCACTTAGAAAAGCTGTTGCAAGGAATCCAAACATATTGGGCTTTTTTTTCTCTCCAATGAACTGGCCAAGACCCAAGGACCTGAAGGGACAGTGTCAGCTCTAAGTTGTTGTGCTGCTGGTTGTAAAAGGCGGTTTAGGAAAATGAACTTGTGTTGTGTGATTCTTCCCCCATTCCAATTTAAAAGGGAAATGAAGTGAGGGCTGTTTTTTGTTTTTTGGGTTTTTTTAGTGCTGTTTTAAGAAGTGCCTACATAAAAAGGCAGGTTCCAAGGGAAAAAGCAAAAGGTTTCTGACATGCTTGTTCTTTGTCATAAGAATATGAAAATATTTTAATGTGCTTGTTTTCTTCTTCAGGATTCTTTGTATTTTGCTTTGTACAAACAGAACAAAGGGGCAATGACTGGGCTGCTGAAGAAACAGGTTTTGCATTTCCCCGTGGCAGAGAAAAAAGAAACTGAACTAAGTGTGAGCTCCCTTTGATGAAACAGGACAATGTATCTAATGTTCTGATCTGTGGGATTTGTGGTTTTGACAAGGGCTAGGCTGGCATTACAGGAACTCCTAAAATAAGCCAAATAATTAGCATCCTCCCTCAGGGGCATGTATGAAACCCTCACATACATCTCAGTGGGAATAAAACTTGGACAGTGCTATTCAGGCTAAGGTGGTAACTTAGCAGATAACTATAGCTGCTCTTGGTGGGCTTCTGGTAAGCTGTAAGGACTGCTGATGCTGCATGTGGGAGACAAAAGAGAGGAGAGGAGATGCTTTCATGCTGAAGGTGGTCTGGTTAGTTTGTGAGGGGCAGGTGAAATTCCGTCATAGCTTCTAGCTGCCAGCCCGGGTGCAGGTAGGGGGAGAGGGCATGTGACCTCAAGAAAGGTAGCCCATGCAGGGATCCTGATGGCTTGCCTCTCCTTGGCCCACCTGAAAGTGAGCACTGGTCAAGGCTGACCACTCTCACAGCCTGAAGAGTGCTGGGCTCTCTGGGCCCCCCTCTCCCTGTCCCTGAGGAGTGTGTCCTGCCCTTTTTCCCTCACAGGCATGGTTATTTATCTTTCAGCCAGTTTAATGAGCTGAATGAGTTCACCGAGGGCAGACTGAGAGTCAGAGCTGGCTTGAGGGAAGCAGCCAGACACACATCCACATGCAAGCAGGGGAGAGAGGAGTGGAGTGGGGAGAGTAACTGCCCTTTAGCCATACCAGCGAGCAGGTAGGGCTAGCTCATCCCATCTTGGTAAATCTCACCCAAAGCAGTGCGTAACCAGTGCTTCAGCCCAGCTTGCTGCTGAGGCTGCCTTCCCTGGAGCATATTTTGCTGCGTGCATGCTAGGCCAAGTTGGCAAAGAAACAAACCCTGAAATCTCATGTCCCGAGAGGCTAGACCAGTTTAGTCCATGTGTATACAGGCACAAGCCGCCCCATGTCCACCTAGACCTAGAGCACCCAGAACACTGTCTATGCATTGGCATCTGCCCTTGCGTGCAGCTTACTTCTCTGAGGAGACCCACTTCGATTTCCTCAAGAAATAGAAACATCACAACCGCTTTCCAATTTCTTGGAACAGAGATTTTGCATATACTAAAAAAGACATAGCCATCACGGCTTACTTAACAGGGTTGGGAGGAGGGTTTGGCAGGGATAAAATCTCTACAAAACTTCCTTTGGAAGCAGCCCCTCCTCTCCGTGCTGCCTTGGCACTGTCCAGATCACGACTCTTGGCTGTATCCCAGGTTTCTCCTAGATGCACTTATTGCATCTCTTCCCCTTATTTTCCCCAGTGTGTTTGGAACACAAAGCCACACAATGAGGTTTAGTGAAAGAGTTTCATTTTCCACCCTGAGTGCTAATTCCCAGGGGAAGACAATAAAACCCACCCTTTAATTACGATTAGTTGCTCCCTTCAGTTTTGATGACTTATCCTTGATACCACATTTTCTAGAGCACAGTGGTTGGCTGTAACCAATTCTGGCCAGGCCTCCTGGCAAGCACATCAGTGCAATGTTTCTTTGGAAGATTTTTTTTTTTTCTCTTCACCATTTCTCAGGAGCTGTGGCCATGCTTCCAAGCCTTAGTGCATGTGTTTAGTATGAAGTATGTTTATGTGATTATATTAAATTAATATGTACCTAAAAAACAAAGGTGGAGTAAGATTAGTAAATTTGAAGGTGGAGTATTCAGTCACTGTTGCAAGCAGAATGTATTCCCTAGGAATCTGTAAGGGTCTAGCACGCTAAACAAAGTACCTTCAACAGAGGTAAATGAAATGGTATCTGTTTCCTGGACAAGAGAATCTATTTTGAGACAAGATGGTATTACGTTCTCTCTGCACATCAATGCTTCATGGTTCCTGAAGAGAAACTCATCAATCTGTGGTGACAATTATATGGGAAACCTCACTGGAAGCAGAATTTAAGAAAAGGGTATATGGATTAGTTATTTGAGAGGCAGCAAAGCACAGGGGAAGCAGCTAAGCTGGATTCTCGAAGAGTGTGAATTATTTACGTATCAGTTAGCTGCATCACAGAGAGCAAATCCGGGGTGATATTGCTTAGCAAAGGCTACCTGAATATATCCCACCAGTGCGTGTTTGACAGTGGCCGAGGGAAAGCTGTGTATGAACAGACTTGCTATGCAGCTAGCTCAATGCAGAGCCTTTGTGGAGAAGACAGACATATAGCCAAGCAATGCTGCTAGGCAAAACCAGCTTGTCGAAGCACATTGCACTTTCACCTTCATAAGACCATTATTTCCAGTTGTTCCTGTCAAAAATAAATAAAAATCAATAAAACCCAGATCCATGTAATCTATTCTTAAAATGTAATGGGACCTCGTAAGTAATGTCTTACCCTACACTGGTAATTTGCTATCAGCTTGGTAAAGGACAATCAAATTACTTAATTACACATAACAGTTATTCTGTAAAGACTTAAGAAAACACGGATAAACATAACTAATCCCTCTTTATTTATTCCCTGCAAACAAAAGCCTATGGGTTTCTGGAGGGGAAAAAAAAAAAGCTGTCCAATTAACATAATTAGAGGTGGATGTCACTCAAACCTTCACCACAGACCATAGACATCCTGAGTATTTTGATTATGTAGTTAAGTCACGACCAGATACCACTTTTTCAAGGATGGTGTTGCCCAAGGCCGGTTTCATTGCCTGCTCTTGTAATGTTACCTTCCTGCCGCTGGATGGCATCTTCTGCAGGCGCCTGGAGTGCCATCACGATGGTCGGGGTCTTAAGGAGCTGGTTGCGTTTCTGTGTGGGTCAGATCCCCGGCGCTGTGCACCTCCGTGAGCAACACCTTCCCACGTTCCCATGTGCGGGGGTGTCTTCTTTGTAACACTGGCGTTTTAACGGGAATTTAGAAGGAAGGAGGCAACTCTGACAACCTCATGCTCTGATTTGTAGAAAATGCAAGGAAGGTCCCCCGTGTCCTCTCGCGACTCCTGGCCTCCTCAACTGGCTCACTGGCTGGCTGGCTAGATGAAGGGAGGGGGTCAACCAGTTCCCATAGCTCCATCCCGCTTTAGATGTACCTGCTGAAACTGTCTCCAGTGGGGTAGCATCTGTGTACTGGGGCTACCTTGGTAAGAGCCTCGGAGTCCCATATCCACAATAGGCTGATGCTGAACAGACACTGCTTCCCAGCTCCATCACCACAGCAGCTTCTCTGGAGAATAAAATATGATTGCAATCAGGAGAGACAAAGCTTCAAGTGACTTGGCACTTTTCTTCCTTTGGTGATTACATTGCTCCAGGTGATGCCTTTCTTTTTCAAGTCATCACAACAGCAATTTGTGGGAGATAGGATCTGTGCTCTTCACAACAAAACAAAAGTTTTCACCAGACTACTACCTGATTAGCATTAAAAGACTATGCCACTGTAACACAACACAAAACTGCCTGCACTTCATCCCACAATGGAAGATGGTCTGCATTTGGATCTCGGCAGCGTCACCTTTCCATCTGGGATAGAATCTACACTCCCTGAATTCACAAAAGGCGCCCCATGCTTCTGTGATGCCATTTACCATCCAAATGCTGAAAGGATCTTCAGGTTGAGGGGAGGTTTGTGTAATGCCAAAGAAAGCCTTATCTGTGCAGCAAGTGAGGGAAGGCTCCCAGCTTCCAGTCCTCTTCCTATTGAGGTGTGGATGGGTGATGATGAACACAGGTAACTCCTCCTTCAAGGACACACTCTTAAGTACTCCTTAAAGACTGCATAAACCAGAAAAGACACAGAACAATGAGTTCTGGGTGCTAAATGTTAGAAAAGCATTAAGATAATCGTAGCAAAAAAAAAAAGCAAGGAAACTCAAAGCAGCCCCTCTGGAGAAAAAAGAATCAAAAGAGAGACTATAATAAATTCTGACCAAAAGATAAAAAAAAAAATCCCTCCCTAACACACACGCTCACAAAAGATGAAGAAAAAGACAGCCTGATTCTATTAACCAAGTATTAACACCCCTGGCTAAAGAAACCCTGCAAAAAGGAAGGATTAACATTTTCAATAAAGGGGACCAGATATTGCAGTGCTAATCACCAGCACTCTCCATTGACAGGAGAATGGAAAATAATGTTCTTAATAGTGTGATACGCAGCAGAAGGTTCACAGGCAAAGAATCAGGGGTTGCTGCTGGCAAATGACAAATAACCTGGTTAGGAAAAGGCATCAGAACAGGGGAAGAGTCTGCAAGAAATAGTGCCTATGCAAATTGTCCAAGCATCCACGTGTCTGGCTGAGCTGCAGCTCTACCAGAGGGTGTCGTGACAAAGGCTTTAGCGCTAAACATTGAGGCCACGTTTTGCATCATGATTTTCTAGTCACCATTTTGAAAAAATAGACCCCCCTAATGTAATGTCCTGTGCAGTGCATAATCTCAATGAGCCTGAGAAAAATATTCATTTTCCGAGTAGTTCTTTAGAGTAATGCCTCATCTTCTTGTACTGCCTGTCATTACAGTAGGAGCCTGCCTGTTACATTAAGGTGCATGTGGAAAGACAGGGAATTGTGTCGTGTGATTTATGTAACTGTGAACAAGTCAGAGTTTCTTTCCAACTGGGTCTGCTGGAATTAGCTATGCAGCATCAACCTCTAGAAGCCAAGCAGGACCGGGCTTTGCCCGTCCCTACAGAGCAGCTTGCCAGGTGTTGCAGGTAGTGAAATACTGGACAGGGATATCTGCTAGGGAGGAGGGCTGGGGAGGTGGGAAGGGAGGCTGAAGGCTTTAGGCTTCTTTCTCCTGCACCCTTGTTAGTGTTGTGTTTGTGATATCCAGCGGCATGGGGCAATAGCTCTGGATATCCAGCGTGCACACTTTGACTGTGTTGCTTGGATGCTATAGAGGTGATGTGGCTGGATGCACTGAGGTTTTTTCATACCTAGTGTGAGCAAATCTGTTTCCTCCTTCCAAAAGCCTCCCCAGGGAACTGTAGTTTTTGTACATTCAATTATGAAAAAGCTCGGGTTCAGACAAAATGCACCATTTCTAGCTGTCACAGAATTGGAGATACAGGTTATTTTTTATTCTGTCTCATTAGATTATAAGATACTGGGGCCAGGGATGTGCTCTTTCTCTGTTTTCATGCAACACACCAGTACAATGAAAGCCACTTCTTCCTGGGGCCTTTGGGTGCTACTGTTATACAACATGATTGACTATAACCAAGAATCCTCTTGCTCCCTGCCCTAAAGCACCTGCAGAGCTGATCAACATTCATGCTGTACACGGGTACCTTTTTGCCCATTCCTGAAGGACAGGTTTTTGGAAAATGATGCAGCTACACACAGTATTAGCTTCCCCCACACTTACAGGCTTGAGGAGAAAAACTGTCCCCTCATGAGACTTCCAGGGCATTTAAGCAGGCAGAATTTAATTACTGACAGTGTATTAGGATGTTCTCTGAGCTTCTTGGAACAAGAACGAAGCAGTAGTGTGACCAGGAGCGCAGACAACCCACATGTTTACTCAGAGGGCTCCTTCCCAAGTTTGCTGACTCATGAACGACTCTGAAGCAGGGAATTCTCTCCCTGGTGCTTGTTTCGCTCTGTGCTGCGTTAGGGTAGAGCGCTCTGGTTTACAGTGTGTTTCGATTTGTCTGGAGGTTAAAGGTACTCAGGTTTATTATTTTTTTTTCACTGTTAACCCATACATTCATTTGCACAGAGTCCACTATATTCACAAAATCTCATCCCTGGATCCAGTGAAAGACGCTAGTCTGAGGTTTCTCTGAAGCTTCCTCAGGGGCCCTTCGGTTCACGAGAACACTGTTACCAAGAGATTAAATGAATTAAAAATTGATGACTGTTCTGTACTGGATGTCTTGCAGTCAAGGATATTTAAACAGATAGCAGAGAGGGTGGAGGGATGATTGCTTGCCAGAGTATTTTTTCCTGTTTTTAAATAATAGTTTTATGGGGGCAGGGAGGAGGATGGGGAAGGGTGGAGCTGGGGGGAGTATCTGCTGGTTCTGGGTAAAGAAATTCCTCTTGTAAATGCAATATTGAGAAAGAATAGAGTGCTCTGAGAGAAACACTTTGCCTAAACAACACAGAAGGTGCCCAGGGAGAAATCAGAGGATTTTGCAGATTAATGTCATTTGAACCTGAAACCTGTCCTGGCAGGGCTGGGCACTGGTGAGTGCTACCAAGGGAGCTCCCCTCTGTCAGTTCCCTGCAGCTTCTGGGGGTGGAGGGGAACACAGCCCAGTGCTGTGACGGTGGCCTGCCATGGCTGCCTCCCAGAAGGGCAGAGTGAAAGGAAGAGTGAGAAGAAAGGCAAAAAAGCCAAAGGAACATTTGTCCAAGTCTACCCAACTTTAGATTCAGCTGAGATTCAGCACCACTTTAGTCCCTGCTGGGCTGGGGCTCTTGTCTGGGTTGTCTAATGGGTTTTTGTGTCATCTGGTGTGCTGGTTCCTGGCGTGGGAGTGTGTGCGTATTGTGACGTTTTGTGCCTCTCCTTTCACCTGTGCTGCTGCTGGAAGTGGGTAGAGAAGGGACTGGTCCTGCATCTCTGGCCGATTGCTAGGCATATTGCAGGTCCAGGTCTGCTTTAGGTTTATGAGGCTGTTACGGTTCACGTGATACCATGTTCTCAGTTCAGCTCTTTAAACCAAGGCTAAAGTTTTAAAAAATGGTAGTGACTACGGTTCCTTCGTCTTTTGGTCCCCAGTTGGAGACGATTTTAAAAGATCTGGGTTTTACAGTGTCTGCTCTGAGCTTGCTGGGCACCTTTAAAGGTATCATGAGCTGAGTACTCCAAAGCACCTCTCTTTTCGAAGACCGATGCTTGAACTCTATCTGCATCCCTAACTTCACCTCAGAAGATGCTGTATTGTGCAGATGGTAAAATGTGCAAATCCACTGCTGGATTAGGTCTGGTAGCAAACTGAGGTGTAAACTGGTTTATGTGCATAATCTCTGTGCCTTTTTCCCACATAAAGTGCTAGTGGTTTTTGGCATCATTCCAGCCTGGAGTGGTGACTGACTTGGCCTTCTGCCCTGTCCTTACCTGCATAAATGTAAAGGCTCTGCGTCAGTGTCAGTAGTAACAGAGGACCAGTGGAACAGAAGGGGATGTTTTGTCTGCTTGGATTTCCATGGTTCAGACTGCATCGGTTGTGAATATAAGACAGGAGTTCAAGTTCAGAAATATAGATCCACTGGGCAAACTCCATAGATCCAATGAGCAAACTGCTACAGGTTCTCCATATATGTTGGGGGGCGAGGGAGAGGACAGGAAAAAGAGAAGGGGAGAGCATTGAACAGCAGATTGTTTACTGTGTTTTGAATTTAAGTTCAAACAAATGATATAACTTGTGACATCCAGTCTTAATTGAGAGATGAATAAACACCTCAGTAGTTCCTCGGGATAAAACAGCATTAGATCCTTCCCTGTATGATTCAATATATTGGCTAACTCATTAAAATTAACGGTCTCAGTGACCACCCAAGTTGTATTTTCCTTGTTTCTTCAGAAACTATTAATTTCCTCAGAATTTAAAAACCGTTTCATTCTGAAAAGTAGCTATTATACCTGCATGTAAGCTAATATTAAATATGCACCATTTTGCTGTATTAAAAACACTCATTCAAACATCAAAATGCAATTGACCCAGTTAAAGAACAACAGTTGTGAATTTATTTTTCATTCCAGTTTTCCTCCATGAAATGAGCCTGTTTTCTATGGAGAAGAATGAGGAAAGAAAGCCTCAAATACACAGATGTAATTGCCTTCATTAAAAGCTGGCTGAACAGACTTTATCCTGTGGGGTCTACTCTCTGTCTCTCTGAGGTAAATTCCCATGTATTTTTAATGGGAAACTTATTACCAATCAAACCTGTGTTCTTGCACTGGTACATGAAGGTGGATGTTCTGTACTTTTTCATCACGCTGGGTCTCCTGGGAAGAGCAGCTCATTACGGCATCAACTGTCCCTGCCCTTTGCAAAAAGCCCCACCAAGGTCATATCAAGAGGTGATGGATAAAGGCGAGCTTTAACCCTTGACCTTGACTTTCCTGGTGCTGAGTGTTAATAAATCTACATTTAGGGGTAGAGGTTTTGTCCCAGCTGCTCTTTGTTTGGGAAAGGGGGTGACGTGCTGATGCACAACAGGTTGCATTTCCAGGGCAGTGCTTGAGAAAGGAGACCTTTCCCCTGCCCCCACCACAGAGCCCCACACCCATTGCGGGAGGATGGCTGTGAATAGGACTTAGGCATGTGGCAGGGCTCAAGTCATGCAATGACACAATGGGCTGAGA
The DNA here is from genome assembly GCA_013399095.1 of Psophia crepitans. NCBI lineage: Eukaryota > Metazoa > Chordata > Aves > Gruiformes > Psophiidae > Psophia > Psophia crepitans. The sequence continues at coordinate 4,754 of VWZZ01005867.1, read as the reverse complement.
CGTTTAAGTATACCTGTTTTCACAAGGAAGCACTTCCTTGGTACCACAGAAAACAGCGGAGTTTGCTGTTCTCTCTGCTGGACCCTGTGGGTGAGACTGAAACAACATTTACCTGTGTCATTGTCTTCAGAGTGGTGTTTGAGGTGACCTTTGAGAGGGTAAAACATTTTTAAAAGGGACGCCCTTCCTGTCACACCCACGGGGAACCAGCATTGTTGAGTACCAGGCAAAAACAAGTCCCTTGAAAAGCTTCAGAACCCATGTGGATATACTTCAGGAGCAGCCTTCAGCTCCCCCCTTGCTCAACAGCCTCTTGCCAGGTGACCAGAAAGTCCTTCCCAAAGTTGTTCAGTGTCATTGCTCTATGGGTCCAGGAAGGAGAAACCCCAGTGAAGGAGAGGCCTCTCCTTTTGTCTGCCTTTCTTCCTCTATTCCTCATCCCAATTTCTTTGGCTATCTTTAGAGAACAGCAGTGAGTTCACTCCATCCTCTGCATCATTTTTCTTAGGAGCTGTAATGCTGCTGGCTCTTAGGTTTCCCAGTGGTGAAAAGGGCCATTTGGGGCACACCTCGACACAGATTAGAGAGTGAACAAATTAACGTCCTGGCCTGCTGCAGTGTGCTTCTAAACACTTCGTTTCTTTTCTGATGAAAAGTATTGCCCTAAAACTTCCAGTGCATGAAAGCTGCCTGTGGTAAGCGAGGTGGAAAAATTAGCTCCTGCATAGAGCTACTCTCAATGGCTCTGGGCATTTCAGTGCTGTCATCTTCTAGGGAAGTTAAATTGCTTTGTTCCCTGTGTCCAATTAGCTCTATAATCAACTTAGCAGAATGTGGAGCAGGAGTGTGCTGAGATTGGGTATAGTCATTTTGTCAGAGGATATGTTCAGATTGATCTCAAATTGGGGCAAGGACCCATGAGGGGATCTCAGAACAGAGGGCAGAGATTATATCGAGCTGATCGAACTTGGAGCCTTTACAGAATTGGGGACAGGGGTGAGGGTGAGGAGGGGAGGGGGAGGGGGGACTTTCTGCACACTGGAGGAGAAATACCAGGCCCAGAAATTAATGGTACAAACATTTGGGGTTTTTTATTTTATGTAAACATTCCAGCTTGCTCTCAAACAAAGCAGCCAGCAGTAGCACGGAGAGGTGAGATTCAGAAGTGCGAGGGTTTGCAGGTAGGTACAATTGGCTCTCGGGCTTTCTGTGCAGCAAGGCTTTGTCCTGTGACTGCGACTTGTTCAAACTCATTTATTGCCAGAAACACATTCAGGTCCTTCTTTCTGGGTGTATGATTCTACATAGGATAAATAGCTGGAATGAAACCTTTACCCTTTCTAAATCTCACAGTATGTGCAAACACATTAAAGGAAGAGTTCGCAGCCCTGCAGCTATTCAGCCAGTGGTTTGGAAAAGTGAGACCTTTCTTCACAGCTCCTTTGCAGGGGGCACAAGTCCGACATTTGCTTGCATGATCAGCTAAAGTGACAGCCGATGTCAGAGCAGTTCAACGTGGCGCTAACCTTTCATATCTCTGAGACGTCACTGGCTCCACCCTGCTCTATCTTTATGCAAAGATATTTCTGACAAATGCCCATTTGCTCCTTGGATGAATTCTCTCAAGCCCTGGCATACAGTGCAGAGATCAAAACAAAGGCCATGTGAGTAGGTCAGCAATCCATAAACTGGAGAAGCAAGAAAAGCCAAGAAGGAAATGGAAATATAATTACCTTCTTTCAACGAGGTAACTGAAACTGCAGTGCATTTTTCTCAGATTTCAGAGTAATCTGTAGAGCAAGGGGGCGTAAAAAAAGATGGAGTGGGAATAAATAGAACAAAAGGGGCCTTCTAATGGCAATTGAGATAAGACTATACCATCAGGTCTTAAGGCATGGTTGGCCCAGCTAGGCACTGTGCTGGTTGTGAGGTATTGTCAGCAAAGCCTTATCCAGCTCAAGTATGAAGTCATGCTTGTGACTGAGCAGCAACCTTTTATCTTGAGTTCTGCTTCTTTGTGATCTCCTCCCTTGAGTTCTGGTTGTTTTGCAAGGAAGACGTGTTTTCTTCGTGCCCCTTCACAAGTTTCCCCTTCACATTTATGACTGTTGTAGGTGCTCAAATTGCGGTGCATTGGGTCCTACGACAGTGCTGGCCTGCTACTGTGCCGTATGTCAAGCTGCTTTAGGGTCAGCGGATCCACATCATGGCACATCCCTAGTCACTCTTCTGCTGTGATGGGGCATGGAAAGTAAAAGCTTGTGGCTCTGCAACTGTACATAAAAGCGACATCAGCTTAGAAGCAGGAGGTGCTTCAGAGTTTCTTGTCCAAAGCATGACACCTGATGGGCTTGTCTACATTCAGGAACTTCCTGTCATCCCCAGGTTCATCCTGTGTGATACAGGTCTCCTAGAAAGTGATAAGTGGCGTGAGCCTACCGCAGCAACAGAAGGCAAGGGGAATAGTTATTTTTAATGCCCTAGGGACACCCATTGTCCAGATTACTCCTTTGCCCTCACCCCATATCACTGCCCTTTAAGGTTCAAAAGTTGACGTCTGCCCCCAGCATGGCTACAGGAGGGGAAAAATAAAGTTTTTTCCTCTCTCCTAGCTTTGCTGAAGCCAAACAAACTTTGCACCTTTTGCAGACAGAATTTAATATTTCCCTCCTTGTAGTCTGCCAAGCAGAAACCTTTACAGAAAAAGGCATGGTCATAAGCCAGAGCAGGAGCCGTCTCTCTCTCCCAGGTCAGGGAAAGGTCAATGCACATTAAATGAATATTGCTGGTGCTTCTGTTACAAGGCCCAAGCAGTTCAAAGCCAGGCTGCATCATCTGTGGCTGAAAATCATTCGCAGTGCTGCTTCCTGAGCAGCAGACTGGCTTCCCATTACACAGGCTAATGAGAACATGTCACAAGTGGTCTCAATAACAATGTTGCAGTAGAACCCCCTCAATTCTTGGCACACTTGCAGAGATTTTGATGAAAGGAAAGAAAGAGAGAAAGAGAGAAAGAGAGAAAGAAAGAGAGAAAGAGAGAAAAGGAAGGAAGGAAGGAAGG
>VWZZ01005864.1:0-33417 GCA_013399095.1 Psophia crepitans | reverse complement strand
GGCATATAGGGCCCTCCGTTCCCCTAAGGAGCGAGTCTCCAACAACTACAACTTTTCTCTTCCTCTTAGAGGAGGAGGTTGATATGCAGTCGCTAGGCCTACTTGACCATGGCGAGACCTCCAGTTTAGGTTTTTTGTCATCACTCGACTGGCTAGATCGGCTGCCTTCCAGCAGAGCCTCATACTTATTGCTCAGGGGCATACGGGGAGGTGAGGCAGGCAAGGGGGGCACACGCCTTCTGCCTCGGCCACGAACCTGCTTCCACTTGTCCCTTGTACCTAGGCTTCTGCCTTCCAGCTGATTTTGGCAGTCTTCCTTCAGAACAGACTCAAAGGCTGCTCTGGCCCTAGGGGGATGTGTGGTGTTTGATCTTCTTGAAGAGGCAAGTTAATCTCCAGGGAATGGCAAGGAAGAGTGAGCTTGGTGAGCCTTTCTTATCAAGAAAGGTGAGAGGAAATGGTATTTCTTCAAATGTCTTCCAGAGGTATGGCAAGTTTTCTTATGCCTGTGATCTCTGACTGCATCACAACCTTGTTTGGGGAACCCCATGCATAGGCTAACGGTAAAATATCTTGTTCTCCAATCCTTATTCTCAGGTGCTGCTGAGAGAGTCCTTGTGTATCAAAGAAGCTGTGTTGCTTTTGTAGATGAAAACTAAAAGGAAGCATTTTTTTTTTTGGTGAGCTTAGGCTGGGAGCTCAGTGTTGGAATTAACATTGGAAACTGGAATGGCCTTTCACCTTTCTTGCCCAAAGCTTGTAATTACCTTCACAAAATTATAGTGAGAACCAGTATCCATGGGCAAGAACAACTGGAGATTCCTCATCAGTTTAGACACGGGTTACCCTGGTACTGCAGTCAGTGATTACATCAGCTATCTTGATTTGTTTTGCTAAACCTGTCCACCAGAGGCTAATGTGCAAATACCCCAAGCCATTTCATGTTGTCTGACAAGCAGCCATGCAGGAGTTGTGGCTTTCATTACTTATTAACCTAGAATGGCTGTGAATTGACCACATAGAGGTACGAGGCTTTGTATCACGCTGTCAATCCCTTGGGCTGCAGAGCTCACCTAAATATATTTTGGTGTTCAGAACAAAGCACTTCACTGAAATCCATTGCTAATCCTCTACCACCGCCTTCATCACATCATTAGCTGAAAAGTCAGGCTCTCATCAAACTGAGAGAAAAACAAATAAGAAACATGAGAGCACAGAATGTGGGTGAACCTGAAGGGTTAATCAATAATTATTGTCTCAGCTGAAGAATAGGAACAGTTCTTTGGAAATTAAACCACATCTCACTTGACTATTTGACTACCTTGTCCTAGGGGCCTTGGTTGAAGTTCTGACATCATTGTCAGCACTTTTCTTATTTCAGGCTCACTGAGTTTCCTGCTGTGGAAGAAAAACTGGCTAAAAAAAGAAAACTGCTAGAGCTTAAAAGCACTCTGTTAGCAAAAGCCAGCAGTGGAGGCCTTGGTTGATGAGTCATTTCACACAAATAAGTGCCACACTAATCAATGAGAAATACTATAAGGGGCATTCATGGGCAGGAAAAAGCAAAATCAAAGCCATGGTGATGCTAAGGGTGGAGAAAACGGGGAGAGCTGTGTGCGTGTGTGCCTGTGTGCTAGTGTGTGTGTACTTGTGTGTGTGGTCAGACAACGGGTGGAAGTTGCAGAGTGGGGTAGTTCGTTGGAGCACGCTGTTCTGAGGGTAACAACAGGTCTTTAACACCTCTGTGGCTTGCAGCCTTGTTTGTGATAATACCTTATCTAAGGGTTCATAATGAGGAAGCTTGTGACATTTTCATCACATATTTATGACCTGCTGTAGAGATTAACGTTTCATAGGCATTTAGAAATCCAGTCACTAACACAACTGGCTTTGTCATCCTTCGTATGAATTCTGTCATTATATATCTGTTAAGTATGTATTGGTAATTTATTGATATTGCTATTCAAATTAAATTCTTCTGTAATTAGTCACCAGTGGATTTGCTTTCCCAAGTTGCAGCAATGTGTCTCAAAACCTTTTCAAGCTTCTTCCAAGCTTCTCTCACTGGCATTTTTCCAAGGTGTTTCTTAAGAACAAGCACTGAAGCTGATATTTAGAACATATGGTGATGATGTGTTTGTATGTTCATTAAATCAAGATACCAATGAAAGAAAAATGTAAGGCTTTCTATCCTTTTAAATGAAATTGTCAACCTAGATATCTATTGCCTTTGCTGAAATCCAGCCTGAAATGACTTGTAAGCAGTGCTCTGTTATGATGACAAATTAATTCACATCAGACTTTGATCACTGCTTGAAAAGTTTTCAGACATCAATTTCCAGCAGTTGCATTTAGAAAATGAGAATTCAGTTTGGAGCTTCAGATTCAAAACAACAAAAGCAGAAGTGTCTTCATGTAGCTGGTATGCAAACCTCTAGAAAAATGCAGGGAATTCAGCAGAAGCTCCTTCCATATGTAGGATAAAGAATTTCAGCCGCACTGACTGATATGTACAATTAATGTTCTACATATGGCTTGCTTTACACAAAGCCCCTCGTGTTACTATTGCTCATGTGTACAAGTGCATACGCTCACACAGAATACATCTGTCTGTCTGTCTTTTCCCATTGGTCTGTCTTCTTGCCATGTAACTTGTCAAAAGGAAATGAAAAAGGGAGGTGGAGAGAATCTGGCTTAAAATAGAATAGAATTATATTAGCCAGACTAATGGTGAAGGTGCATTTTGGAAATACAGTTATGTATATCTAATGTTTACCACTTGACTACTCATGCCTCAGGCTCAAAATGCATAATAATGCAAATTAAAACACAGCAAACGGAAGAGCTAGAATCTCAAAGATAACCATACCTAATGCAAAGTATGACAGAACATCTGCTCTTTAATTAATCTTACGTAAAGACTGAAGCTGTGCATTAAGATGCAGAGTGTTTATGACAACTGTTTTTTGTAGTTAACATGCTCCTGGCCTCACTCATGTAATTGTTTCTGCTTTGTAACACACATAAAGCTCTGATAAACAACAACAGCCACCTAGAAACAAAAACGTTGGGAAGGGAATGGTTCAGAAACACGAAGTCAAAATGTTTCCAAGGAAGCTTAGGTGTAGCATTTAAGTATGTGGAAGTGGATTTTGATGATGATGAGAAGAATCTAACATCTGGTTTTGAGAATACAATGATGACAGCTGAAATCCTGTGATTAAGATTAAAAATAAGTAAAACCAAGAAAGCCCCTTTGCTTTAATGGGTCCTCAATTTTCAGGGGATCAATTTGAGATGTGCTTTAGGATTCAGATATTCAGAAAGCATTCAGGCCTCTTTCCCACTGCCTTTCAGAAAAGGAGGGCTAATTGGCAATATTTTGATTTAGCTACCCCAAACCACTACTGACCCCTGAAGCTCTTTACCATTTATTCAGCTTCCTCTTCATCATGAATGCATGCAGGTATGCGTACGGATATACTTGCTACAAAGAGCAAAAAGTATATCTGGAATCTATGCATTCATCTTGATAAAATGGCTTCCTTGTTCCAAGACTGATTTATTTCATTTTCTTGAAGAAGTAATTCTTCAGTTGTTGACATGGATATGGTTGCAATGTGATGGACACACTGGGTGGAGATTAATCTGGAGACAATCAGACAAATTAATTTGCTTTAACCAAGATAACTGTAAAACAGTTAGGATTAAAATCCCTATTTGTCTTCTGTCTAGGATGAGCAGGGTATGAAACCACTCTTGTTCTCAGAACAAAGATAAGTAAGAGAGAAGTTGCAGTGAAACATGGGAAGAGTTATACTCATTCTTGTTGGCTGCAGTGAAAAGCACCATCACCAGCAGGGGCTTCATCAGGAACTCATGATGGTCAACAGGTTGACTGTTAGTGTGGCTTAGACCTCTGGGGAGAAGAAAAACTTCCTTCGTCTTTATTCCCTTCCATTGAGTGGTGCAGGCTTGGACACAATCTGATATTCAAGTGGCAGATACTTCCTGTGCATCCATCTGGAGCAAAGATGTTCTCATCTAGATTTGTGAATCCAAATCTCATCTATATAAATTCAGTCCAAGTCTGAATGAGAAGCTCAACTTTATGTTATTAGGACATGTCTAGTTGCAAGACATATGCCAGTTGTATAATCTGTATAAACCGGTTGAGAAAAGGAGGTGAAAGAGCTGTAGAAATATGAGATAAATAAATGGAAAACTTAAAATTGCATCTTCTGTATTAAGCTATTTTTAACCACCTATTTTGTGGCTTCGTGGTGTTTCCTTAAGATAATATTTGGGACTTTCTATACGGATCCGAAAGAAAGACAGCTATGTAAGGCATCTTGAGAACTTTTTCACTAGGTATAAATGGTTGGAGTCCTGAATAAAAATTATAGAGTGCACTTTAAGCTGAATGAAAACAGGTTATCTGCAGAAAATATGAAGCTGGTATGTGTGCTATGTCTGTAAAGAATCATTTTTATTTGCCTAAATATGTATAAGGGAGGAAGACAGATAAATTGAAAGAAATGTAATGCTCAGTCTGGCAAAAGGTTTTCAAAGAACATAAAATAGCTGCCTCTCTAAAATGATGGCTTTACTCAAAGTATGTCCAATATATATGAGTGTGCATATATACATATATGTGAAAGGTAGTCTTGTTGCTATGGGAATTGTCAGCGATTATTTCCCCTTATGTGGTCTATTATAATTAGTGATTCCTGTTTCATCATGGGATGATGCAATGTAAATGCAGGCTTTCTGCTCATCCACTTCTTCCCGTGTGTATATGTGTGTGTGTATATACATATATATATATATATATATATTCCTCCAGCTGAGTCTGTGCAGCAGATGCCAGAGTGTTCACTGTAATGAGGGACTGGAGAAGGACCTAAGCTTTACTGGTGTTTGAATTGCTCTGGACTGCTCATCACTCCTTTAATTTATACCCTTAGAGAGATGGCAACAGGGTGTATGTCTCCTATGGAAGTGATTTGAAAGCTTGCCAAGAAAGGGCCTCAGTCCTTTCCTCCTTATAGTCCTGGCACGTAAAACCACAGAAGAAAACAAAAAGCGTTTGTGAGGAGTCATCCAGGAAGAAAGATTAACAATATACACCAAAGGAGGAGAGAGAAAAGACCCCTTCCTCATTGAAAGTGGGTCTGTGCTTATTCTAATGGAACTTTTACAGACCCTGAATGTCCTCTAATCTGAACGTAATGCTCGTTGCTGTTTCTGCCTCTCCTTTGTTCGACATCCTGCCTGTTCTGCTTGTGGTTGGGCGAGGGGAGGGGGAAGCGCAGTCACTGGCCAGCTTTATCTTTGTGTGAGGAACAAATGTTGTTGTCATCCTCAAGGTCGTGGAGCATGTCTGCTCTGCAAAACAAAGGGGTAGGCAGGGCCTTGTTTGTCCACCTTGTTCTCAGAGCACCCTGGACCTCTCGTGAGAAACCAGGAAGGTTTCTAATTTTTTCTTTTCCTGAAACACATCAAAGACCGTGAGTAGAGCAAGGAGATGCTCCCCCTCCTCCCCGCCCTCCTGTAACTCCCCCTCTCTCCCCCCTCCTCTGGCCATCTTTCTTGGTTCAGAAAATTTTGTGGCTTTAACCTTGCTTGTCTAATAATCTGTGACCTTGACGTTACGTGGGTTGGAAGGATTTCAGAGTTGGTTTTATCAGGATTAGCTTTTTATCTGCACAGAGGTATCCAAGGAAGTAAGTCATCTCATCTTCTTTCACCTTAGACTCCCAGCTTTCTCCTCTAGTTCTTAGAACAATGAGGAGAAAATAGACTGAATTATTGTGATGGGTATGGTGATATCACATGCACTGCAGGGGAAAAAAGATGAAGCCATCCTTCGGTGCTGGGCTTAGGTTCAGTGTGGTAGGTTGCATTCAGCTGTGGTAGGCTGCATTCAGCTGCATCATGCAGGAGTTCAGAGCGCTCTTCTTCCGACACCGTGTATTTCTTTTCATGTGCTCTCTGCACAGGCATCACTGCAGCCTCTGCTTGGAAAAGAGCAGAGGAGGAGGTTTGTGGAAACCAAGTATAGAGGATTTATACCTCTTTGTGTCTTCTCTGCTTCTTGCAACACAAACTGGCTTTGAAAGATTGGCTCAGAAAATGAATACCCAGGACATTGCTCTCTGTTACTTTGCTGTGAAATTACTTTTCTGAATGAAAATATTGAATTCCTTTGAAAGCAAGTGCATAACATCTCTGGAAATGAAAATCTGGTGGAAATCACAAAGGAAAGAAGATGGAGGGATATAAAAGCTTTATATCATTAAATGTTAGTCAGGCTGAGTGTCTTTTACTTTCTTTTCGTGTTTGTTTGTGTGACAACAATCATGAATGCTCTTTCTGATGTTGATACAGTGAGTGGTGGAATTGCCTTGATGCTTATATTAGATTTATGTTTTATCTACAATAAACAGCCAATAACATGATCTTTAATTTATTGGAGAGCTTGTGAACACTGAGCTGACACAGACCAGTTGTTTAGCAGCACCAACCTCCTGCCATCAAACACTGTGGAAATTATTGACTTCCATACAGGACTTCCCCAACCTTGTAAAATGGCACAATATAAAAGTTACCTTCAGTGAGTCAACTCCTCAAGCCCTTAGCCTTGGTGACTAACACCTGATTCCTCACATGTTCTCATGGTTTCCCTGCAACTTCCACCAGAGCAACGTGCTATTCCATATGGGAGATCTGGCAGGGTGTATAAACCCCAGTGAAGACTGATGAAATGTATCGGACAGATTTTTGGAAGTAATTGGCCCCTTCCTTCGTATATGTTCTCACTGTGTAGTCAGGAATTAAGGTTGTTCTCCGTGATAAAAGTATATAGCCAGCCCTAGAAATCAATAGCAGTTTGAGCATGTAAGAGGACACAGGACTGTGCACCTTGGTGACTGTGGCCACCAGTTGTCTTTAGTGTTTGACTCACCAGACTGGAAACAAGCAGCCTCTTGTTGGAAGCAGCCACAGTCCTTTGTTGTTTAATGCAGCTCCCCCTCTAAAGTCTGGTATGTGTAACATACAGAGAGCTCTGACGTGCTCTAAATCAAAATGCCCAAACAACTTCTGGGTATTGCTGAATGGAGTCTCAGAAATTTTGTTGTGTGGGAAAGGGAAGTAAAGGGATACTCCAGGGGGGTTGGGGGGGTCATGCAAATTTTGATCTAATTTTCTTTAATAAAATACTGCAGTCCTCAGTGAAGTGACTGAAATCCATGGGGAGAAAGGGTTTTAAAGTGTGACTGCAAAACAACCTCTTCATACATTTTCAGAGGAAGGTAATCACATTCCGCAGAGTGCAGGGTATGGATTAATTACTTCTGTATTCCATTCCCCTCTTACTCTTTTATAGAACTCTGCTGGCCTTGCTTGTGCTCCTGAGTTACATCAGTGTCCTGAAAAAAAGATCAAGCCATTGATATGTCTTGTTACCATTTTGCCTCCCCACAATTTCACATTAAGTTAAGATACTTGAAATGTAGAATCAGCTGTAACTTCTGCCCATATTGAAATCAGTGGAAGATTCACTGTGTAGAACTGTATCAGCATAAAGTACCTCATCAGTTCTCCCTTTTGGACTTGTAATTCAGTGTTCTTTTTAACCAGGAACCCAACTTTTGTCCAATTATATATGTTTCTGGCCACTGTCAGAAACAGAATACTGATGGTTTGGCTCATATTGCCATCCTAATGTTCTTATATAGACACATATACACAGAGTCATAGAATGGTTAGGACTAGAAGGGACCTCAAAAATCATCTAGTTTCAACCCCGCTGCCATGGGCAGGGACACTCTACACTAGACCAGGTTGCCCAAAGCCCCATCCAATCTGGCCTTGAACACTTCCAGGGATGGGGCACCCACAGCCTCTCTGGGCAAGCTGTTCCAGCACCTCACCACCCTCACAGTGAAGAATTTCTTCCTAATATCTAACCTAAATCTACCCTTTCTCAGATTAAAGCCACTGCCCCTTGTCCTATCACTACATGCCCTTTGTTTTGGATTTTCATGGCAAGGTTTTGATAGCAGGAGAGGGGGTACAGGGATGGCTTCTGCCAGAAGTTGCTAGAAGCTACCTCTAGGTCTGACAGAAGCAATACCAGGCAGCTCTAAGATGGACCTGCTGCTGGCTAAGGCCAAATCATTCATCATCAGTAGTAGGGTCTGTCTGATAACATATTTAAGAAGGAAAAAAAAAAAGAAAGATTGGCAGCTTTTACAGCCAGGTATGAGAAACTTTGCAGACATCAAGATCAGTGAAGAAGGAGCAGGACGAAATGCTCCAGGCTCTAGAGGATAGATACCCCTGCAGCCCATGGTGAAGACCATGGTGAGGCAGGCTGTACCCCTGCAGCCCATGGAGGAAGGATAATGGGGAGCATGCACCTGCAGCCCATGGAGAACCCCATGTCAAAGAAGGTGGAGGCAACTGAAGGAAGCTGTCACCCTGTGGGCAGCCTGCGCTGGAGCAGGCTCCTGGCAGGACCTGTGGCCCCATGGAGAGAGGAGCCCATACCAGGGCAGGTTTGCTGGCAGGACTTGTGACCCCATGGGGGACCCACACTGGAGCAGGCTGCTCCTGAAGGGCTGCACCCCATAGGAGGGACCCACGTTGGAGCAGCTCATGAGGAACTGCAGCCCATGAGAAGGACTCATGTTGGAGGAGTTGTTGGAGGACTGTCTCCCGTGGGAGGAACACCATGTTGGAGCAGGGGCAGAGTGTAAGGAGTTCTCCCGCCGAGGAGGAAGCGGCAGAAACAACATGTGATGAACTAACTGGAACCCCCATTCTCTGCCCCCTGTGCCAGAGCAGGGGAGTAGGTAGAGAATTTGGGAGTGAAGAGGAGCCTGGGAAGAAGGGAGGGGTGGGAGGGAGGCGTTTTAAGATTTGGTTTGTTTTCTCATTGCTCTACACTGTTTTCTTGGTAATCAATTAGATGATTCTTTTTTTCTAAGTTGAGTCCGTTTTGCCCTTGATGGTAATTGGTGAATAATCTGTAGCTGTCCTTATCTCAACCCTCGAGCCTTTCATGATATTTTCTCTCCCCTGTCCAGATGAGGGAGTGATAGAGTGACTTTGGTGTGTGCCTGGTGTCCAGCCAGGGTCAGCCTACCACACCGTTGTAAACAGTCCCTCTCCAGATTTCTTGTAGGCCCCCTTTTGCTAGTGGAAGGCTGCTATAACGTCTTCCTGGAGCCTTCTCTTCTCCAGGCTGAACAACCCCAACTCTCGCAGCCTCTCTTAATAGAAGAAGTGCTCCAGCTCTCTGGCAATATTTCTGTCCCTCCTCTGGACTTGCTCCAACAGATCCATGTCTTTACTGGACTGGGGATCCAAGAGCTGAATGTAGTACTCCAGGTCTTAGGAAAGCAGAGTAGAGGGACAGAATCACCTCCCTCAACCTGCTGGTCACTCTTCTTTTGATGCAGTCCAGGATACAGTTGGCTTTCTGGGCTGCCAGTGCACATTGCTGTGCCATGTTGAGTTTCTCATCAACTAACACCCTCTAGTCCTTCTCCTTGGATTGAGCAGCCCTGCTCTCAATCTATTCTCTACGCAACCTGAGATTGCACTGACCCACATGCAGGATTTGGCACTTGGTTTTGTTGAACTTCATGAGGTTTCATGCCATCCCTGTGGATGGCATTCCTTCCCACAAGCACTTCAATGGCACCACATAGCTTGGTGTCATCAGCAAACCTGCTGAGGGTGCACTTGATCCCACTGTCCATGTTGCTGGCAAAGACCTCAAACAGCACCAGTCCCAATACTGACCCCTGAGGAATGCCTGGTCTGCACCTGGATATTAAGCCGTTGATCACAATTCTTTGAGTACAGCCATCCAGCCAATTCCTTATCCAGTGAGTGGTCCATCCATCAAATCCATGTCTTCTCCAGTTTAGAGACAAGGATGTTGTGCAGGACAATGTCAAATGCTTTGCACAAGTCCAGGTAGATGATGTCAGTTGCTCTTCCCTTAAGGGCTGTAATCCCACCATAGAAGGCCACCAAATTTGTTAGGCATGATTTACCATGAAGCCATGTTGGTTCCCTACTTTCCATGTACCTTAGCATAGTTTCCCGGAGAATCTGCTCCATGATCTTGCTGGGCTAGGTGAGACTGACTGGCCTGTAGTTCCCCAGATCTTCCTTTTTTCCCTCATTAAAAATGAGGGTTATGTTTCCTTGCTTCCTGTCAGTGGGAACTTCACTGCACTACCACGACTTCTCAAATATGATGGAGAATAGCTTAGCCACTTCATCTGCCTGTTCCCTCAGGACCCATGGACTTGTGCACCTTCAGGTTCCTTAGATATTCTCAAATCTGATCTTCTCCTACAGTGGATGGTTCTTCATTCTCCCAGTCCCTGCCTTTGCCTTCTGTGACTTGGGTGGTGTGGCTCTTGGGCACTCGCAGGTGAAGACTGGGGAAAAAAATTCATTGAGTACCTCAGCCTTGCCCATATCCTGGGTAAAGAAGTCTCCTGTTTTGTTCTGGAAGGGGTCCACATTTTCCCCCATCTTTCTTTTATCATTGAGGTACCTATAGAAGCTTTTCTTGTTGTCCTTGATGTTCCTGGCCAGATTTAATTCTATCAGGGCTTTGACTTTCCTAACCTGATCCCTGGCTGCTTGGACACTTTCTCTGTATTCCTCCCAGGCTACCTATCCTTGTTTCCACCCTCTGTAGGCTTCCTTTTTGTGTTTGAGTGTGTCCAGGAGCAACTTGTTCATTCATGTAGGCCTCCTGATGTTTTTGCCCAGCTTACTCTTTGCTGAGATGCATCACTCCTGAGCTTGGAGAAAGTGATTCTTGAATATTAACAAACTGTCTTGGGCCCCTCTTCCTGCCAGGGCCTTGTCCCATGGTACTCTACCAACCAGGTCCTTGAAGAGGCCAAAGTCTGCTCTCCTGAAGTTCAGATAGCGAGCTCGCTGTGCTCCCTCCTCGCTGCCCTGAGGATCTTGAACTCCACCATTTCATGGTCACTGAGCTTCACATTCCCCACCAGCCCTTCCTTGTTGTGAGGACAAGGTCCAGCATGGCACCTCTCCTCATTGGCTCCTCTATCACTTGGAGAAGGAAGGTATAATCAACACATTCCAGGAACCTCCTGGATTGCTTATGCCCTGCTTCGTTGTCCCTCCAACAGATATCAGGGTGATTGAAGTCCCCCACAAAGACCGGGGCTTGTCAAAGTGAGGCTGCTTCTGACTGTCTATAGAGGGCCTCATTCACTTGGTCTCCCTGGTCAGGTGGCCTATAGCAGACCCCCACTATAATGTCTCCTGTCCCGGCTCTCTTTTTAATCCTGACCCATAAGCTCTCGGTCAGCTCCTCATCTAGCCCCAGATGAAGGGATATGGAATACATGCCAAATGTATTCCATACGTATGGAATAAAGAGCTGATGCTTTTATTTTCCTTGTTCTTTTGCTCTTCTCTTCTGCAGCTCAAACTCAGTTACTGTCTCTACGTTGATGACCAGCAGATCAACATTGCTACCTACACCTGTCTTCTTCCCTCTGATCTGGAATCTAAGCCTGTTTCTGAAATCCTGTGGTGGGCATCTAGTCTTCAAAGGTAAAGTACTTAAAACAGAGTTCTTAAACCTGCCATCCATTGAGCTTTCACAACAACCTTTTTAGTTCATAACAATGGAAAGTCACCTGTCACACTGGCCAGTGTCTTCAGCTCTCTTCACAAATTTAAATCCAGGTTATGATTTAATCTTGCTCATTCTTTTCACATCATATATTACATGACAGTGTCTTCTCCATTCACATTTTTGTCTACAGCTGGTCAGGCTCCTCACACCTTGTGCCACATCACAAATATTCTGGCCTTTGACAGAGACTGATCTCACGTTGTCTCACTCCTATAAATCTTTCCAACCTGTCATTTTGACTGCAACTCCCTTCGGTTAGTATCTCTCCAGTTATTTTCCCTTTTTTAGCATTTCGGATATAACCTACTTACCTTCATTTACAAGATCCTTCACACTTCTTCTACCTATCACCTCTCAGTCACTGGAAGATGCTTCATTAAGATAACATCTCCCATCTCTGACCAGCCCAATCTGCCAGTTTCCACCTTTGGGGTTTTAAATCTTCAAAAGGGAATCTTTGTGCTTTCCCTGTGCATAAATTCAAAATGAGGTCCCCATTAACATCTGCCTCATTTCTATCACAAATCCTTGCTCAAAAACCTTCTGTATCACAGCCCCTATGGTCTCTCCCACACGGCTGCTGTGTGGGGATGGTCTCTCACAGTGACTGATACTGCACTGTTGTTCCCTTTTCTACCCCGACCAAACCTTTCCGTTCTTCCTTTGTTCTCTCCACTGTGGCTGTCTTCATCTGTTAGTTTTCTAAGACTTTTGTGTATTTTTATGCTGAGTTTGGACAGAACCTACCACAATGAATTCTCGGTCTAGACTTCAGGAACTCCTGCAGCCTACTTGAATACAAATAAAGAATATGCATTTAGAGGAAAACCATGTGTTACTTTCAGGTCTTGCAATTAGAAAAGTTAATACTGTCATAAGGACTTTGAGTAGGAACTCAGGGAATCTGTACTCAATTTTACCTGTCACAGTTCTCTTGTATTACCATTAGAGAGCCATTTAATCTCACTGTGTTCAACCCCCAAGACTGATATCCATTCATTAATATTTTGTTATGGTATAAAGTTATAAAGAATTGCACTGAGACAAGCCATAGCAGTAGTCAGATAAACATGCGGGAAAAATTCTTGATTATCTGTATATGCAGAGGAGAAAACAAGCCTGTTAAAAGTAACAGTATCTATGATAGTTAATGTCTGTGTAGAATGGTGATGATGGTAAAAAATATTTTTCCTGTGTCTGAGCAATATTTCCTTTGCAATCAAGAAATTAAAGTTGAGCTACAACATTTTTCTTGTTTGGTAGAGGAATATTTCCTCCATGGATCTCCTGAAATCTGAGATGTGCAAAGGCTCTAACATTCCTTTTCCCATACAGCATTATTTTGGTAAGCAAGAAATAAAATTAAACCCAGGCACAGCAGTATTTTAAAACGGGAAAGCAGTAGCCTTGAATTATCCATGTTGATTTGACAAAGCCAGTGATGCTGCAGATATAATACACGGCACTGCTGTCACATCACCAAGTGACATCTTTTTATCCAAAGTGAAAATGAAATGTCAAAGTGAAGGAGTTCTGCAAGTCTTCTTGTGCTGTTTGCAAGACAAGTAAAACTCACTTTTGTGCAGTAGGGTAGGTGTTTATCAGAACTTTGCTTTAAATTAGAGGTTGTTCAGGTAGAAATGTCTAGTTAAGATTGCGTAACGTTGTTCTTGTCTAAGACCCTGGTGTCAGTTGTTTTTAACCTTGCCAAGCATGAGTTGTTTGGTTTGAAATTTTCAATGCTTCATGTATTTCCTTTTTCTTGTTGTTTCAGAGGAAGTTTTTTTTCCATTTAAACTTTTTTTTAAAGGTCCAAGAGTTTCTGAGAATGTTAGCAGAGGGAACCATAATAAACACTTTTACAAATGCTTTCATGGTATTCCTGTGACTCCTTGCTTTGGAGAGGTTCTTCTCATTTGCCAGTAGTGCTTTCCTGTAGTAGGGTCCTGTTGCTACCTATATTAAAACTTCCTCTAAAGGCTAGGCTGCAATTCCTTTCATTTTCTATGTGCTCAACAGAAACTTCTTGACTTTAGGAAAAACCTTCTCTAGAGATTTTGGCTGCACTGAAAGATGGCTGGTGTTAATGGGGGTGTGTGCAAGCCATTGCCATGAAGCAATGGACCAAGGTCCAACCAGCATTGCTGTGCTTTCTTGGCAATCACTGTCACAAGCTTCTGAAACTGAAACAAAAATCCAGAAAGCTGCCCTTAACTGAGCCAGCTTTGCAGGGAGTAGAGTTGGTGCATCCCTAGACAGATGCAGAAAGGTGGGACATGTGGAAGAAAATAGGATTTGATAGTTAAGCTAAAGTAGGCATCATGATGGGTACCAATGTAATTTGTAAAGAGCTGTTCTTAGATTGTCTTAACTCTTGTAGGGTGTGACATTGCAATCTTAAACACTTTTTTTAACAAAACTCTTGAAATGGTCACAGAAATCAGCACATGCATTGTGTAAATACATTCAGTTCTGTATTTGCTCTCCTGAGGTTCTATAAAGTTTTAAGCTAGCTGCAGAAAAAAAGGAAGACTGGGAAATCTCCTCAGCCCTTATAACTTCAGCACAACCAGAAAGCACATATATATTGGAAGGAAATTATTTTGCCCATTTATTTCTCACCAACTTTTCAAAAGCTAAACTGTACCAAGTCATTGTCAGATTGTCAGAACATGGTCAGAAAGAAAGACCGTTTAAAAGCAGTCCTAGGTTTTATGAGGCTGACAGTGTTTAGTTGACACTACTGCTTTCCTTTCCTTACTTGTTCCCTTGAAATTTGGAACACGTTAATTTTTCTGTAGCTCTTAGAGGAGGAGGACAGCGAGCATAAGAAGTTTTAGCTGGTTTTCTACAGCTTGTATCAGCCAGTTTCTACATGTATGACATGACCGTTCTGCTTGCATTGCTCTTGGGGTCTGTCTGGGATTGCTGTTACTTTGTTTGACATCTTTATCGAAGACCTGGATGAGAGGATAGAGTGCACCCTCAGTAAGTTTGCAGATGACACCAAACTGGGGGGCAGTGTCAGTCTGCTTGAGGGTAGGATGGCTCTTCAGAGAGATCTGGACAGGTTGGATTGATGGGCCGAGGCCAACTGTATGAGATTTAACAAGGCCAGGTGCTGGGTCCTGCACTTTGGTCGCGACAACCCCAGGCAGCGCTACAGGCTTGGGGCAGAGTGGCTGGAAACCTGCCTGGCAGAGACGGACCTGGGGGTACTGGTTGACAGCCGACTCAACATGAGCCAGCAGTGTGCCCATGTGGCCAAGAAAGCCAACAGCATCCTGGCCTGCATCAGGAATGGTGTGGCCAGCAGGAGTAGGGAAGTGATTGTCCCCCTGTACTCAGCAGTGGTGAGGCCGCATCTCAAGTACTGTGTCCAGTTTTGGACCCTTCAATACAAGAAGGACATTGAGCTGCTGGAGTGTGTCCAGAGGAGGGCAACGAAACTGGTGAAGGGACTGGAAAACAAATCTTATGAGGAGCAGCTGAAGGAACTGGGGTTGTTTAGTCTGGAGAAGAGAAGGCTGAGGGGTGACCTAATCACTCTCTACAACTCCCTGAAAGCAGGCTGTAGTAAGGAGGGTGTCGGTCTCTTCTCCCAAGTAGCAAGCGACAGGACAACAGGGCATGGCCTCAAGTTGCATCAGAAGAGGTTTAGGTTGGATATTAGGAAAAATTTCTTCACGGAAAGAGTAGTGAGGCATTGGAATGGACTGCCCAGAGAGGTAGTTGAATCGCCGTCCCTGGAGACATTCAAAAAACGTGTAGTTGTGGCACTTCAGGACATGGTCTAGTAGGCATGGTGGTGTTAGGTTGATGGTTGGACTTGATGATCTTGGAGGTCCTTTCCAACCCTATTGATTCTATGATTCTATGATTCGACTTTTATTATAGAACTGCCTGAGATCCACATGTGTTGCAGGTCATACAGAAAGAAAATTCTGTGAAATGCAATTTACAGGTAAGGAACTGAGTCATGAGGAGGTGAAAGTGACTTATCTCAGCTTAAATAGCAATCCATTAGAAAAGCCACGATGTGAACCAAGTCCGAGTCCTGTACCCTAATTATATGAACAGCCTTCTACTTGGATAGATTTGACATTCAACTGAAGTCATTGGAAGAGTTTTGTAGATATGAATGTACAAAAACAAAAAAAAAACCAAAAAACAAAAAAAAATATTCAGATACAGTGTGTCTGAGATGAGTCATTCTTAAGGCAAAGTTAGGAAGTCAGCATGGTCAGGTCATTTTGCAGTCAAGGGGAGAGTAGAGGCAATCAGGCATGAGGCAGTTTCCAGACTAGGGGCTTCATTAGATCACCCCCAACTAACATCTTAAGTGTTAGCTCAACAACAGTAAGCTGTAGTGTACTACTGCCAGCTATACCCAAGCAAGATGATCTCCTCTATGAATAGAATGTTGAGTCCTAAATCCAAGATCCCAAATTTATACTTACTATTTATATGTTCTCGAAGTATGGTGGTCCAAGCTTATTTTTATTAAAAAATGAATCTTCTCTTAACTAAGCTAATCTTTGCGAATTCAGATTTGCTATAGTTCTGTTTATGTAGCCTACAAATGAATCTTATTAGATATATTGCATTACAGTAGTCATGATATATTTAAACAATTGCAGGACAAAAATGGACCTATTGACACTCTGGAATGTCCAAGGCTATATCATGACCAAGCCAACTCTAGATCAGTAACACAGATGTACTGACTGCTGTTAGGAAAAAGTCCACATTTAACATATGGTAGAACCATAGAATCATAGAATCACTAAGGTTGGAAAGGACTTTCAAGATCATCTGCCCTGAGAAATCTCTCCTCCTGCATGAACAAAAATATGGAAACATACTCCACTCTTACTAATTCAAAGACTCTTTCAGTCACTTTGGTTAGCATTTTTAATGCATGTGTTTAAAGGGCCTATGTTTGAGTTACTGTTTTAGTCAGTTTTAATTAAGTAAAATGCAGTTTGGTTTAGGCAATGTTCAAGAATCACTAAAAAGACAACTGAATACTTGTGTACTTCTTTTAAAGTGTATGTGTGTGTTTGTTTTTTACCTGTATCACCTCACATAGACTGTTATTCTTGACTGACAAAATAAATAAAACAAAGTAGTCACACACAAAATCTGAAACATTTCAGAGATCAGTTTGAATGGGTATAGTTACGAGCATCGTATAGGCTTAAAAGTGGAGAATGATACTTAGGAGTTCTAAGAAAAGACAAGATATTGAACAAGAGATATCCAATAGGGTGTTACAGGATTTTTACATTGTTTCTCATTCTTCTTGAGTATGTTTTTAAAAAAATCTGGCATCAGGGATAAATAGTGTGTTGATGCAGGCACACTATTGATGATGCACACTACAGCTGATGCAACACACTGTGTTGCACATATGCAGAGCCTTATTCCACCAATAGCTTCACTAACTTTGGTGAATACTCCATTTACGTCTGGACCCTGAACTCTGTGAAACCACTCATGAAATCAGTTGCTCACAGTTATGGGCGAGGATGTCAGACACTTGTCTGTATAGAGTGTGTGATGGAGGAATTTCAGCAGTGGTGATGGGCTGATTTCCTGCCAATGGAGAGTTCTTTTGCTGTGAACACATCTCTAGGAGAAGACCAGGTGAGATGTGATGCAGCTGGTCACTGAGATGCGATTTCATCCACTCCCTTGGTCAGCATCCAGAGCAGAAGTCATTCAACAACTGTGATTAACTGCCTGGGCAAAGGTGCTGAGTTTGAACACCTCCGTGCCTTGGTGAGCAGGGGCTTAGACCTGGCAGTCAGATTCCAGTCTGCAACTT
Organism: Psophia crepitans; assembly: GCA_013399095.1. Classification (NCBI taxonomy): domain Eukaryota; kingdom Metazoa; phylum Chordata; class Aves; order Gruiformes; family Psophiidae; genus Psophia; species Psophia crepitans. The sequence continues at coordinate 15,877 of VWZZ01005864.1, read as the reverse complement.
TGCCTGATCTGTGACTGTGATGATTAAAAAATTCTCAAAATTTAAAGCTTGGGTTTTAACATGTCTTTGATGATTTGGGAGGTGACAGACATAGTTGCACCAAAACCAAACCAGCTCAGGGCATTCAGATTACCCATTGTGGAGACTGCAGCCCTTACAGTTCATCCAGCTCAGCATCCCCAGATGCAGGGCTATGTTTGTTTTATGGTTTCAATTATCTAGCGCATAGCTGAGTTGAGAGAGAATTTCCAAATCCTGGCTGGCTTGTAAAGTTGTTTTCTCTTGGTGGAGGTGGATGGGAAACTAAACTCACTAGACTCACTAGAACCATTAAAATAATCAGAAGATGATCACTGAACATTTGAAACATAAGCAAACTCCTGCTGGGTCTGAGGAAACCTCTAACAGTGTGCCAGTAAAACCAGACACCATTTAAAATGCCAACACTTACAGTAGTTGGTGTATCATGACATGAGCATCAGTCTCTCATATTCAGAAAGGGAGCAACTTTGGGCTATCTCATTTACTCCTGGTAACTGTTGTGCACCAGGAGGTCTCTCAGGTTGCATGTGCTGTGTAAGGAGCTGTAGCTTTCAGTGGATTCCCTTCCCAAAAGAGAGGAGAGCTCATCTTCATTGTTCACTGTCTGAGACGAGATAATGGGGGAAGGCAATGCTCCTCCCCTGCCATCTCCCCACAGACTTTGAACAGGTAACTACCTGGAAAAGTCTTTGAATCTCTTAGAGGGAATTCATGGGTCTCCTTTGTCAAGCTGAAAGAAGTGCGTCTGCTCTTGCCAATGCTGAGCGGTCTGACAGCGTGCTACTAAATCTGCTTTTAGCTGCTTCAGAGATACATGAAGCAAGGAAGAAAGCAGAGTACCAGTGGGTGAGCTTTTAATGGGGTGGGAGACAGACTGCTGCTCTTTTCTCCATCATTCTGGAGACCATCATGAAAAATGTTGCTATTTCCTTCTCTCTCCTGAGGTTTTGCACTGATATTGTACCTTCACTCAAAACTGTCATTCTTCAGGTGTGCCACAATGAGTGATCCCTCAGGTGTGTGTATGTCTTTGCAAGTAGGCATGATACTCAAGACTTTCATCCCCAGTTTGGTGCAAAAAGAACAAATGCAGCACTCCAGCAGACTAAAGTAAGTCTGCTGTGTTTTTCCACAGCAGACTTGGTAATTTTGGTAATATGTTTTGGTAATATTAGAGCAGAGCTAGAAATACGGTGATAGGAAGAAAGTAAGAGTCACAAGACGTAGATTTGTTGGTTGCAGTTTGGAACTTTTTCTGTTTAAAATAAAGCCATAATCCAGTCCCCATGTTAACATTCAATGTCCTGTCACTCCTTTAACCTACAGCATTTGAACACATTTGACTGGGGCCTCTAAAATTGGGAATAAAATGTATTTTTTTATGGAGACTAGTTTAAAGTTTACTTGCCTTCTGTACCTAAGTGAGTATTTCAAAGAAATGTGTTCAAAAACCTTTCTTGCTACATATGTTATGTTGGTTATACCTGGTTCTTACTGGTTTGGACAGTTAGATAGAAGTAGTTCTTGCTTTCAGTAGACCCCACACTTTGTATTTTTCTTCTTAAAAGTGCTCAAGAAGACTGTGCTCTCATTTTGGGACTTAATATGCTTCGTGGGCCAATAGAACTGCCTTAGTTAGAGCTGGATTATTGCAACATGGAGCAGTGTTGGCCCATTAGCCAAGGCACAGACGTGTGGAAAGCTGAAAAGTCTTTACCTCTCCACTTTGTATGGACATTGCTGGGCTAGATTTACAGTAATTGGGAATTGAAAACTGTCTCCCAGCTCTGCCATGTTTAGCCTGGATATAAACTGAGATCAAAGGGTTCCTCACTTCAGTGAATAAGGTCGTGGTAGATGAGGACATGTCATGCAGTCTACTATGCTACACAGTCAATCCTCAGCTGTAGCCACCACATGCCAACTCAGGAATACATCACTCCATTATTCTGCATTTTTTTTCAGTTCTCACCTGGACCTGATTTGTTTCCTTCACTGGCATCTTTGCTTTCCATAGGAACTGCTAAAGAAAGCACCCTGTAACATAAGATTTCTGCTAGAGGTGTTTCTGCCTCATTGCACAGTTCCCTGAAGATGTGGAGTCTTTCTAGAAATATTAGTTTGCTCTTCTTTTTAGGTCTTTTATGTTCATTGGGCATTCAGTGGATAGAGCTCTGTGGATTGTGGTAGTCATGGAAACTCCTAGCTTTTCAGGGTGTTGCTGGTTAGATGGTGGATACCATCTAACAGAAGTATGGGCTTGCCACCTGGTAGCCACACAAAGTTGAATGAACTAACACTGAAGATAATCCATTTGATTTGAGTTTTCTGTCACAGAAAGGGGCTGCTCAGCATAGTAGTATCTGCTCTTCTGCTTTGTAAGTTTCCATTCTCACTTACAGATAGCAATCCTTGCCAGCATAGAATCACAGAATCATAGAATGGTTTGGGTTGGAAGGGACCTCAAAGATCATTTAGTTCCAACCCCCCCTACCATGGTCAGTGGAGGGACACCCTCCACTAGACCAGGTTGCCCAAAGCCCCATCCAGCCTGGCCTTGAACACTTCCATGGATGGGGCCTCCACAGCTTCTTTGAACAACTTTTCCCAGTGCTTCACCACCCTCACAGGGAAGCATGGGGATGAGCAAACAAACTGCTCAAAAAAATTGTTGCATTCATGATTGCAGAGAGTATATTGTTGTAGAGCTCTGACCAGATAATTCAATCCTGAGAAAAGAAATAGAGTCGTTTACAGACCTGAAGTCAAATTCCATCAAGCCTGTTGTACTGGTACTCTCCCTTTTTCATGACATCATGTGGAAGCAACATCACATAGGTGTGTATGTGAAATCAGAAAGTGACCCATGTTTATAGTCTCCTAAAGATCAGTTAATATGTGCAGTCAGATGTGAACTGAGCCTCACATCCTCCACAAGTCCATTTTTAAAGAGCCCACTTTCATTTTTCATTTGTTTTTAGCATTATGGAATAGTAGCCCTTGAATACCTTTAAAAATGTGGATACCCATAGCAAGGCCTCCTCAAGGATTTAGGTTGCTCTCTTTCATGAGGTAAACATATACTTAGTCTAATAATCACAGGTATGGAATTTTATTTTTTTAAATAAGAAAAAAGAAAATAAATGAATACAAACCCGTATCCTTTTACTAATCCTACACTTAATCTGACTAAGCACTGCTGATTTTGCATGTGAGAGAAGATGTGCCTGTGACAGGGAGTTTGAAAGAAGTGACAACGTAACTGGCAATTCCCCTGTTGCTACAGAGATCAAAGGCACACCAAAGCTGCTAACCTGGAATATGAAGCATGCTAGGAAAGTGTGAAAAGAAGCAACAGATACTTCAGGAAAACAGCTACTTTACAGTACTGCTGCAAGAACTGAGTTTGATCACTTTTTTTTGGCATACCTCCCTGACTCAGTGATATTTTCCTAGCTACCCTTACAGTATTTTTCATACTTGCTCCTAAGAACTGGTTTTGATAATAACGTCCCAGTAATGGATGTCATGCATGCCTGATATTTGTCCTATGATCTCTAGTTCTCCCATACTGTATGGCTCAGTCATTCTGCTTTGACAATACAACTGCACCTTAAAAAAGAGTGCTGGTGTCCTTCTTCCTTCAGCATGCTGGACCAAGCTGCTGAAACTTTACCAGTAATGGACCAAATGTCCCACTGATATAAATCGTACAGTTGCGTGGAGTTACGTGGAACCCATAAACTTGCCTTTAATTGACCACTCTGAAAGTGTGTCTCTGTTGTAGAAGAAATATTTGCTCTTGGCTGGCAAGGCAAAACGGTAGAAAGAGGAAGTGAGTCTGTTCTCCCTATTTAAATGTTTCTCCTTTCTTGAAATCATTAGCTGGTTAGATTTTCACTTCATTACTCTTCAGGCCTTGGTGAGCTGCCTACATGCAGAGCCGCAAGCCAGTTGAGGTTTTCAGAATTGTGGCTTTACCTTGGCAATTCAGACCCATGGAAACGTTTTCACTGACCTAACTAAGGGCAGGCTCGAACCTTTCAGTCCTTTGAAGTGTGCTTTGTTCTAGCAGTCAAATGCAGGGCAGCCTTTTCTGCACATGAGCTGGGATCCATAAGGCTGCTGCTCTTCGCTCAGGACTCCCCCTGCTGTCACCAGATTTGGAGTTGTCCATGGAAAGTATTCAGGCTTTCCCTGCAAAACTAATGGTAGAGGAGAAAAAAAAATCTGATGGGAAGAACAGAATGTTCTTTCTTGTGTGTACGACTTAAATTTTTATTGTGCTTTTTCAAAGAGAAACTGACCCTACTTTACAATGAATGAATGAAGATTTGGTAATAGGAGCAAATGAGATTTGAATTGTGCTATTGAGTCTATCAGACTACAGTATCAGGAACAGTATTGTTTGCATCTCTTTAAAAGTGCAATTTGTTCCTAAACCACAAATACTCTAAAACTTCAACCATTTTGTGGAAATCAATGAGAATCATGCAGACAGATCTCAACGTGTCGTTTCAGCCATAAATTATGCATCTGATGAATCCTACCCCATGGTCACAGTAGACAATAGAATATGACAGAAGTACAGGTTGCTTTTATTTCCATTCCATATCCAACTTCCAGTGATCATGAACTCGAGTGAAACATCAGCTATAAACCTCTTGACTCCGGAAAACAGACAGCATTCTTAGTGCTGTAGCTGAAAAAGTGCTTTCAGACAAATAGTATACAGCATGTATTTCAGCATATAATTTATCTTTCACGCATTCTGTCAATTTTTCCACTGAGACAACTCCTTAGATTTTCCAAAGCTATTCTTCTCTCCTATGAGATATGTTCTTTTCCCAACAGTGGTCCATAATGCTTCTTGCAACCATAAGGATACGATTAATCAGTTTAACCTGACAGGTCTTATGACAAGTCAGCAAACTGGTAACTTCACAAAAATTCCAGCAGATTCCCAACAACCTTTTGCTATAATCTTAATACTTATTGCTTATTACTACATAGTAATATGGAGTCTAATCCTTCAGTTCTTGCAGGTTTATTGGCAATTCTTCTTGAACAAGAAGATTGCATGATATGTCCCCATGCAAAGTAATTAGAAATAAACTTGATTCTGTATGTGAACAAGAACAAAACTTGTGCACAAATTCATTTTTAGATGAAGAAGGGGAAAAAAATAATCCTTACTTTATTGCTCAAGAGGAGTGGAGATCACTGGATTAAATCCCATGCTTGGTTTTTTGGTGTTGGTTTTTTTTCTTTTCCTTGCTGAATTGCTTCACAAAAAAATTCTCTTGCCAACACTTTCCTTTCTGTTTGAACTGGATTTAGTGGATTTGTTACTGCCTTACTCTGAAGGTCACCTAAACCCTTCGGTATGGCATGATGAATGTGCATGCTTCTGTGTGACCAGTTGTCCTATTTATGCTTGTCCAGCACATGGTAAGGGACTTCCAGATGGCATGTGATGATAGCTGCTTACTCACATGATAGGTCTGTGCCCAGTCTTAAGATGTCCTTTTCTGTGCTTGTCCTGTCATTTGCTGTATCCTCATATGACTGGAGTCCTGCATTTTGGTCATGTTATGTTGCAAATTCAGGCACACTGTAAAGAGATGATCTCCTTCCTCTGAAGAAGCTTATAAAATCTGCATGGGCAATGAGACAGTTGGCTTGACACCTATCAGTGCAGAGTGAAACTACATGAGCTACGTCAGCATGGTCACCTCCTTTCCCCCTGTGAAGTTGTACATGAGTCTTAAATTTAGGTAGATGGAAGAAGCTCAGCTGTTCCCTGCATTTCTCTGTCATTGTGGCAGTTGAACAGGGAGTAGATGGAGCCATGAGTACCAAGAACCTGAAGCAGAAAAGCTTATCAGCCAGCTGAGCTGCTGGGAAAAGTGGTAAATTGCTGCTGAACTTAGGTGAATGATGTCCTCAAGGAGAAAATGGGGAGAGGTCTATCTGAAGCACAATGTGCCCATGGATGCAGCAGCCTGCAGCTGAAAACTCTGGATACATTTACCCCAGAGCAGGAGGCCTGATCAGGGAGAGTGAAAGGCTTCATTTGGGAGAGCGCTTTGGGATTGCTATGCTCAGTCCTACCTAGCAACGATATCAGCAAGAGACATGAATGCAAACCACCACACAGAGATGTAGATGAAAGCACTTAAATAACAGAAGAAATCTAAAAATGAACTTACACCAGAGGTTTTCTCCTAAATCTGTTACTACTTTTCACACTGGAACAAAAAGTAATGGAGCCTTTCAAGCACCTTCTTGGCAAGTCCCGTAGATACTGTACTTCACTCTTTTCTCTCCAAAGGAGGACACGAAGACCATGAAAATATGTGGGAGACATATCCATAATGAAGATTCACAGCAGACCACTGATACCAGAAGCAATATTGGCAAAAATACATCTTATACATGTATAGATGAGGTAGAAACCAAGGCCAGTTTCTTCCTTAATGCTTTTTGGATCCTACCCACATAGTTCTCATTTTTGCATAAAACCTGTTGAACTGTTGCTATGACCAGTTGCTTCCTCATTTGAGTCATTCCCTTTCAATACACAAAACAGATGGTGGCTGTTCTTAATGAAAAGGGCTATTGTTGTATCCTTTTTTGTTAGTATATGTGGTTTTTAATGACTACGGAAAAATAATGACTTTTTTTTAATTGAAAAATATTGCATCTCTTAATTTTATGCTTTTACCTACAATAAAAAATTACTCCAAATTTCACTTTACCCAAACCTTGGTATTTTCCTGCATAATAAATATTAAGGAAGTTTTGAAAACCTATTTCTATGTTTTCTGATAATTTTCAATGATAAAATGTACAGAGAAAAAAATATTTATTTGCTTGTTAGTTTAAAGCCATCATTTCTGAAGTGATATTAGCTTTAAAGCCTTTTATAGAATATACTTTTCATTTTCAACCAGCCCCAGTCTACATTAATGCACAGAACAGTATATACAGATACCTATGTTATGAAACTAGAGTGAGCTAAACTCACATTATATGATTGCAACTCTGACACACTAATTTTAATTTTTTTAGTATTTTACTTGGATGCCTGCAGAGTCTTAAGAAACATCCTCTTACTGGTGCTGAAGACTGCTAGGAATAGATTATAACTCTTGGGGAGTCTCCATCACTGTAAGGTCTTAAAAAAGGGATTTAATGAACCTCTGACAGGGATAGTTTTGGTTTTCTTGACCCAGTTTTAGGGGAATGGGGTAGGACAGATAATGACTTAGTATTCCTGACAGCTCTGTTTTCAGAAAGGATGATCTCACTGATCATTTTTAAAAGTCAGAAGGCTCCAATAATTTAGGAGTTACAAAACTCCTACAGCTCAGTGGAAGCTGTGAAACACACGTAGAGTTCTGGTTAAGCATTAGAAAGCTAACCCACCCTGACATCTGGGCTGCTCTTATATGTATAATTATCAGTATCCCAGTATCCTAGCAAGTTACTTTGAAGAGGTTATTGTTTCCTGGATTACCTGAAAGTATAAAGGCTTCTCTGCAAGAAGAAGTTATTCTGAACAAAGAGGAGGCATGAAGTCAACGTGCAGTAGCTTAATATGGAAAGAAGTTAGCAGGCAAGTCCTTAGCGAGGCCATGACATCTTTTGTCTTCTGCACTGACAGAAGGGCTGCAGTGCACTAACTGGTACTGCCTTCCTCCTCTTTGTCCTCTCTGCAAAGCTAAGTGCCCTCAGCCAGCATAAACTTCCCGAACAGAAAAAACGGAACTGACAGACGTCTGAATATGAGCTTTGCTGATTTCATTTCTATGGGCTCTGCTCTTCTGGGAGCCCAAGAGAAGGATTTGTTCCTGTGGTGAAGCAGCAGTACCTTGTCTTGTCTCCTGTTTTCTTCATAACACCTTTGTGCGCACCGAGGGCAGGTTTAGTTTGTATTTCAGTTGCACAGCGCTTTACTTACAGGCAAAGGAATAGTAATTTTGGTGGGTTTAGACATCACACAGAAGTGATTTAGAAAGATATTCTTATTGGTAAATATTCACTGCTTGGACGTAATCTTGAAATTAAGCCCCCAAATTCATTATAATCGGCATTATAATAGCCAAAGACAGACAACACTGTGTTCTCCAACTAACAAGCTGCTCTTTCTGATTTTAAATATCCAAATGGAAGTAATAGCTGAGTTTTTCCATTATACACTGAAGCCTGATGCTTGTTATCTTTTAAACAGAGATTGTTATCTTTAGCTGGTATTGATATGCTGACCTGTTCGCAATTTTTTTCTTTTTTTTTTTTTTTTTACTTTGATTATTAAAAGTTTACAATAAAACCTGGTATTCTGGACAGAATATTTAAGTATGTATATAAAAATCTCTCCATTTCTACTAACGCTCAAACTCGGTGTGGAAACCTACTTACAGTCCCAAAGCAAAGAAATTGGTCAGTAAACACAGACCTCTTAATTGGTTACTGCGAGAAAATCATTCTAAAGTCTGCTTACAAAAAGTTGGCTTCAGAGTCCAGATGTGCATGTATATGACAGAGCAATGCTACTTCAGAAACTTTCTTGTTGGACAGCCACGTCCCCTACAAATGAAATATTTTGGTATAGTTAGCACCACTAAGTACAATATCAGGGTTTCTTGGTGAAATGCAATGACCTTTTGTATAGAGACTTCAACTAAATATTGAGGAGTTTATTCTTACCTTAAAAATTTGTGGTACTGAGTTTTTGTTGTTTGTTTTTTTTAGCTAGTGCAGAAAACTACTAGTTAGACTGGAAACCACTGAAAGGGTATTTTGAATTGGGAATGAATGGACTTCATGTTTTAAAAGGGACTTAAGTAAAATTCTAAGGCAGGGTGTTTGTACTTATGTGCATGGGGGTATTTCTTTCCTAACAAATATTTTTAAAAGGTATAAACTCTCAAGAGGTACAAGTCAACATTTCTGAAATCATAGTAATTTCTGGTTATTCATGACCTGGGCAATAGTTTAGAAACATTCAAAGACCAACCATGATTAGAAGTCACCATGTCTAATGTGTTCAGCTCTACAGTTATGAGCCAAGAATGAGTGGTATGTGCATACCAGAGCAAATGCAAAAAAGGGTCTGTGAGTATTCATTGAAATTCAAAAGTCAATTTTAATTCAATGATTTTCATGGAATGTTCCCATTCACTTCCTACAATCAGATTCTGGGCATTTGTGCAAGAAATGACCAAGTGCACAATTTTGCCCTGGGTATTCATTGCAAGTTAATCTTAAATTGAATATTTGAAAGCATGGTATTAATAATATTTTCAAGATGCATTTGGTTGGTTAGATGATCTCATGATACCCTGCCAGTTCCCTCTTTGATGCTTTTTATGCCTGACCAAGTGCTGCAAATCAAACTATAAAGGCAGATCCACCTACTATATTTTCTTCCTGATTTCATGCAATACCGATTTTGGGGATACAGTCTTAGGGCTGGGGTACTATAAATATAGTAAGGAAACTAGGTGGCTTTCAATACAAAAAAATCAGGAATCAAGAGAGTGTATTTGATCCTAAGATTTTTCACACCAGTTTGATCCAGGAATGAAGGTCTCGATGCCAGTGGTGTTGCATAGGAATGGGCAAGTGGGGTGTGATTCAGACTGACTCCACACATGTACAGGATGCTCTCATGGCATGAAGCTCAAATTCTTCTAAGTGTGAAACGCTTTTTTTTTTTTCCAACTATGGCCTCAGCAGACCCAGGATTTTGCCTTTACCATCAGCAAATAGATAAATCTGGAGCTGCAGTGGTGGAAGGAATTGCTGAATGTCAGCTGTGGTTTCTAGAATTCATAAGTCTTAGTAGCATTTCCTGAGTTACAAATACCCATATAGACCCTATATATCTGTCAGGGACCAAAAGCAGGATGAAAGGAGTTTGGTGGGTGATGATATATGTGACAAATGTTCTCTTTGGGAGAGAAAAAAATGCTCTATTAAAGAAAATAAGATATCATTTCATAAGAAACTGCAAAGAAATTAATTTTTCAAGGTGTTCATTTAAACTTTGAAAGTTTTTGACATGTGAAGGGCTTAGCAGCTCCATGAAATAGTGTAATCTTTTGGTTATGCTGTTACCATCCATGTCAGTCTATTTATATATCTGCCTGGGGTTAAGATCAAGGGCATTTTTCAAAAACTTCTTTTAATTCCTGGATTGCAATTCAAGTGAAAATCAAAGATACATAAGGACATTTTGTGACTTGAAAAGTTTTCTCTTCTTGATGTAAAAATGCCGTTGGAGGTCTCTCTTCCTTATCTTATGGTCAGTGCTACCCAGTGTGATCTGGATTACTCAATCCTCAGTGATTCTTTGGTAAAGAAGATTCTTTTTTACCCTTTTTTTCACTATTATGAAATTTCAGATGCCTCGTCTAATACATTTTTCTTAAGTTCTGCTAATGAATTGTTGAGGACAGAGAAATTTAATTGTTTGTTTTTAAAAAATATAAATGTGGAGTAATGGGGTTTGATGAATGAAGTTGCAATTCCTAAGAAGAATATCACAGGCAGAAAAAATAAAGAGTCGTGGAGTATCACGATAATTTTATCTACTACAGTCATTCAGGGTGTTCCTCAAGGAATGATCATTTATAATCCTGTGGCATACGCTAAGAGTGAGGACCGAGGTTTTCTGTGATTGTATAGCTATGAGGACAAGGTCTTTGCGCATGTGTAGGAAATATGCATGTGAATGTGTGTGCACACTCCCGTTCTGCTCCCTGTATAATGGTCAACATCTGTTTGCTGAAATGTCACCATCTGACTGCATTTTTTAGAAGTACATTAAAGCAAACTGTACAGCACCATTCTCTGTTAGAGTATTTGCGCATCTTCAGGTTAGATGTGAAACGCAACCTGGAGTCAATGCATTAAAAAATCCTTCCACTGGAAAAATCTGGCGGACATCTCAAATGATGATTGCAAAAGCTGTCAGGGAAAACACTGGGCAATTCTTCTCAGCTGTCATCTCAGTTTCTTCTGAGTTAGAAAACTAACTTCACCATGGTTTTCATATGCTGCACATATGGAAGACATTCCAGACCCTGTGGAGGGTTTGTTGCGATATGGTGAAACAGTGGCAAATACAACAGCAGCTTGAGTGAAGGATCTAAACCATAGGTTTATATTAATTCATGACAGTAGACTCATGATGTCATCCAAACTGGGCAAGGTTACGGGAGACTCGGCTAGAAAGCCAAGAGCTGTGTGGTGCTTTTAAGATGCAGATGTGCTTAATGCAACCGACCTGCAACACTCAGAAGCATGTGCTTGCCAAATTGTGCCTCACATATCCCCCACCCAGAGCCCCAGTGCATGCATCTGCCAGTTTAGGTCTAAGTTGGCATTTTTGCAATATGCAGCAATCAACCAATTTATTTGGCCGGCCTTTTGGCCAAATTCTGGTCTCATTTCAGTCTCTCCAGCCCATGACCTTACTGCTGCTGCATGGGTGTAAAGTAATAGAGGACTTATTTTTGTGTGTGTTGCATTTTAAACAATGAATGTGTTGAAAAATTAGGAAAGGTTGCAGCCAGCTGGAGCTATCTGTTTCAGAAAACAGATGCCAATCATGTTACAAACTGATGATTCTACTTTATTTGGCTTCCTGATACAAGAGTAAGAAATTAATGTGAAGGAATATGAATGACTCTTCTATCCCCTTTTTAAAGTTTTTGCCTTAATTGTTAACTGAAGCAGAAATGAAGCTGTTCTGTTGTGCTTTATGGAAAGGAACCATCTATAGCATGTAGAAGGACACTTCAGGGGAAGTGGCCAGCAAGGTTCTTCCCAATTTCTCTACATTACTATCCGCTATACTGACATATATTGCTATGGCCCATTGATGATGCACCTTAAAATGTGATAGTAAGAGTAATCATAACGTTCATGTGCTCATGCTCCAGTAGGTTTTGGAGTCCTTTGAGAATGAGAGTCTTCTACACCTAGAAAACATGGGTCAGCATTTCTGGTTCTGCCAGGCAGAGGTGCAGCTGCAGATCTCCTGTTCATGCTGGACTTCACTAATACCCTATGCTGAAGGTCAGCACAATTCTTTTGTTCTTACTTTCAGATAGAGATAGTCATCTCTACAGATCTTATTTTTTTCCTGATATTTTTGATTGTTTAAGTTCAGTTAAGTGTTTATTTTGCAAGAGATTTCTGTTTGCAGAAATAACATGGCTTTGGAACCTTCAATGGTGACAGAGGCCTTTGTTACACATTTTCTCTGCCTCTGCTACTTTCCTTTCCAACAGTGCCTTAGAAAATGTATCTTGAGAGTGGGAGGAAGCTGACCCCGCCTCCCCACATCTCTATTATATCCACAATAAGTTGGGGTAGGTAGAATCTGACGTTGACAGGTTTCACAATGGGAATGGACATTAGGTATGGCTGTTTTGAAGTCAATGTTCAGTTGTGTCACAGATCTGGGAAAGTGATGGCATCCAAGTGAAGATGGGAATTTTACAGGGAGATGTTGCTTATTTCAGCGATATATCCTCTTATCTCCTGTCATGGAATTGAAAGAAAAAGGCAAAACTTGTGGACTGGAATAAGGATAGCAAAGGAAGAGGAAAATAACAACAACAATGTAATAAAGGAAAATACAAAGTGGGTGATACACAATGCAATTTGCTCACCACCTGAAAACCAATGCCCAGCCCATCTCTGAGCAATGATCCTTCCTCCTTGGCCAGCTCCCTCTCTTACATACTGAGCATGACATCATAGAGTATCAAACATCCCTTTGCATCAGTGATCCTGGATAGGTCCTCTCCCATCTTCTTGTGAAAATTAACTCTATCCCAGTCAAAAACCAGGACATTTTTCCTAGAAGAATCCCCTTTTGTGACTGTTTTTCTTTGCAACTCATGTACTCGTGCCTCTAGGGTTGAGGTACATTTTCCATCCCACTTCCTCATGTCCTCTCCATGGTCACACAGGTAAAACCACAGGGTGTCTTGTGATGTGTACCCTCTATATCCCCTCTCTTGAGCAAAGGAACACATGCCTAATAGTTCAGATACTGGTCCATACAGGTGTGGAATAGGACATTTTTTCTTCAAGATGCTGGAACTTTCAGGACAGTTTCTCCACAGCTGAGATGATGGTGCGCCCCATACAAACTTCCACTATGTGGGCTGACTGCATTGGACTTCATCAAGATCTGTGGGTAACAGCATGTTTTCTGGGTCATAATAAACCATCTCCTGCACAGCTAACTCCCTCAGGTACAAGATACCTTGCTCCATGGTGGTTCACTTGCCTGGGTGACATACACCATCTTCACTGAAGGGATACCTTTCCCCCATGCCTGGCAGAAATCACCTCCAGAGGCTGAGGGCTTGTGTCTTTATCCTAATTGCCTTGTCAATACCCCCTTCCCTAGACAAGGAATCCAGGGATCCCAGCTGCTGGGCTTTCCTGCTCTCTAATTCCAGGCTACTGGCCCTGTTATCCCAGCATCAGAGCAGCCAGGTAGCAATGAGCTTACCTGGATGGTGCCTGAAATCCTTTTGCATACTTTGCAGCTTGCTCAGGAACAGGGATTGGGTGATTACCTCTGGTTCTGCCTCTTCCTCCTATTCTTGTGATGGTCCTGGTTCATCATCATGCAGTACTACGTAACTGATTTTCTTGTGTATTTCTTCTGGAGTGCAGGTTACTTTTTCCTCCCTCCTTCCAGTTGCAGGCAGTGACATTGGGAGGAACAGGCAGACACAGTCCATAAACACATGGCTCCGTGGCTGGTGTCACCACCACAGTTTTGGGTTTTTTGATAATGGAATGGCCTACACGGCACCAGGCTTGATGAATTCAGATGAGATTCACCTCTCTCAAAGGGGAAAAAGGGTCTTTGCCCAGCACCTAGCGGGGCTCATTCACAGAGCTTTAAACTAATCTTGAAGGGGGAAGGGAATAATAGCAGCCTTGCCTGTGCCAAGTTGTGGGAAGACACGACCAGGTTTGAGGGACAGGGTATTGGCGAGGGCCCTCAGCCGGTTGCTCAGAGTCATGCTGGACACAATACAGCATGTTTGAAGTCAAGAGAAGATGAGCCAGGGGTCAATTCCCCAACAGGAAGTCACTGGGAAAATAACTCAAAGGAATGTTCCCTAGTCAACGCGAAACTCTAGCAGCAGTAAGTCCTGTGGCTGAGCACTAGATTATGACGGAGAGGTAGTTCCTGGAACCAAGGAAACCCGAGGAAGAGCAAGAGACATGCCAAGGACCTGCAGCTCAAGGACTGGGAGCTCTCGTGAGTGAGGCCGATGTAGCCTGTGCAAGGCTGATGGGGCTGAGGTGTTGTCAGAAGCAACCATGGGAACTTTAAATGGCCCCAGGAAGTGCTAGTGACCAGGACCATGGCAAGCAGGGCAGGCAAACAGGGCACGGTGCAGTAGTTTTGGGGTCCCCAATACAGGAGAGACATGGAGCTGCTGGAGCGAGTCCAGAGGAGGCCACAAAGACGATCAGAGGGCTGGAGCACCTCTCCTACCAGGACAGGCTGAGAGAGCTGGAGTTTAGCCTGGAGAAGACTCCTAATTGCAGCCTTCAAGTACTTGAAGGGGCCTACAGGAAAGCTGGCAAGGGCATGTAGTGACAGGACAAGGAGTAATGGGTTTAAACTAGAAGAGGTGAGATTTAGATGAGATGTTAGAAAGAAATTCTTTACTGTGAGCGTAGTGAGTCACTGGAACAGGTTGCCCAGAGAGGTTGTGGATCCCTCATCCCTGGCAGTGTTCAAGGCCAGGTTGGATGGGGTTTTGGGCAACCTGGTCAAGTGGAGGGTGTCCCTGCCCCTGGCAGAGGGGTTGGAACTAGATGATCTTTGAAGTCCCACGCAACTCAAAGCATTCTATGATTCTATGTGTAGGGGAACTGATACTGCACAGGGTGGTTCTCTGGTTCAGCTGCAGTGCCTAAAGTGGGGGTTGGAGCCACTGTAGTGCCTGTTGGTCTATTTTCCATCTCTTTCCCCTCAGGGTGCTGCCTAATATTGTGAGTAGTTGTGCCTCTTTGGAATAGCCACAGCATTTTCCATTCAAGTATTCTATCATTTCATCAGGGTCCTGTAGTTGGGAGTGAATTTCCAAACCACTGGAGATGAGAAGTTCTCTAGATACCTGCCCATGTTCTTCCACAAGCCATGCCACCCATGACTATCCAGACTCAGGGCAGATCTCTGGGTGGTATTGTTAAAACAATTTTTTGTAACCCTAAGCAAGACCTGAAACACTTTCAGGAGGCAGAGCAATAAGAGCATGCTGGCTTGAACATCCCAAGGGTATCCAAAATTCTCAAAAGCTGTTGTAACCAGCCTGAAGGAAAAAGGAGAGGGAAAAGAGCAGGAGAAGGTATCACCCCTGTCTTCCCCATAGATTGTGTGCGATTATTAATAAATCCCAAGAGATGTCATCCGAGGTGCGGCGTGGCAGCAATGCCACATACAAATACTGGCTTAACCTCATGACCAGTGATGTTATCATATCACAAGTCGATATTATACAGTGCAACAAGATGAGAATCCTGATCCCTCCCCAGAGGTGATAAACAGCATTGCAAGGAGTAGATATAGTAAGCGAGAGTTTAAACACCACAGCACTTGAACAAATGAAACAGCATTGTGACCAGCAACTGTTTACAATAATAAAATAAATACTTAAAACAACTTTGTTGTAACACGCTCGGGTCAGATCTATCATTATCTCTACCCTTTGTGCTCCACATTGGGTGCCAAAAAATTGGGTGTCATGATTTAGCCCAACCGGCAGCTGAGCACCAT